>SOPF01026513.1:22257-39879 GCA_012979155.1 Hypericum perforatum | reverse complement strand
GGGGGGCGTCGGTGGACGACGATGGGCTTCGGACTGGCATGGACGCCCACAGGCGAGCTCCAGACCGACATCGATGACGACAAAAGACGGCGGGCGGGACGCGGGCTGGCTAGGACGGCTCCTGATTGGCGCGGACGAGCTCGGGAACGGCAAATGATGAACGGTGAACGGAGTTCGAGGGAAGGGCGTAGCCAAAGGATATGTGCAGGAGGAAGGTGGACGGACGGCGGTAGGCGGTAGACGGTGGGCGACGGTGGACGGCATCGAGCGGCGGAGAGACCCTTGAAAAAGGGAGGATAAGATGGGGAGAAAGAGGAGTGTTAACAACACCCTAGACATAGATTTTGGTAGAAAAAGATTGAGGAGGAAAGGAGGGAAACATGAGAAGGATCAAGGAAGGACAAGGAAAGGAGAAAAACAGACGGAAGAAGAAGGTTGAGGAAAAGGAAGGAAATGGGATATTTTTCACATATCCCAAGTCAGAGCAAAAGGGAGTGTGGGTCGACTCTCATCTCGGCCAAGCCTATGAGAGATGCATTCAAACACTTCATGTTTCACCAAAAAAAACACTTCATGACATAACATTTGTTTTCATCAATCTTTTAAATTTAGGCAGTTTCACACAAACTACAAAATTTTAGATGATATTAGATTTTATTCTCTTCCTAATTTCCTATTTCCGCTAAAGATAAGAATTAACCATTAACCCTGAAAAACAAGATAGAATTATTCCAAAAACTTTCTGAAAATGAACGCAGCACTTTTTGTTAAAATAGTTTTGTCACCAATTAAGTATAAATCGGAATAACATGTTGTAATAAAATGATAAACTATTATCTTAATGGGAGGCAAGGGCTTGGCAAAATTTTGAACCGGGCCACTGGCGATACTTGGGAGGGCCTATACTTGATTTAAGTCAAACTTATGCTAGAAGACAAAAGTCCAACATGATCAAAACCTGGTTTTAAGTTTGACATCTCTTTCCATGTCAAACCACCTGGGACCTGGTCCGGGTTCCATCTAATGAGTAAAATACGATAGATCTATAGTTTCAAACAGCATGCTTCTGTTAAGCTCCGGTGATCTGGTTAGAGGTTGTGTACGTCCTTCGGTACCAGCCACCACCAAAGGTGAGCCCCAACTTTAGGCTGTCTGGATTTCCGCATCAGATGTGGATTGCATCAGTTTATGAGAGGGAGCTGCACTATCTTTTGTCTTCAACGAGCATGGTATGTATCTCCAGCAGCGTTTATGAACACCGCTAATTTTCTTGGGAGCGTCTGCAACTGGCGATCCTGTTGAGGAAAACAACGAGAGTAACTCTGGTTTAATACTGAACACCAAGCCTAAGTTCGCTGGAATTTGTTAAGGATATAAGGTCACACTATGACGTCCATCCTTCTGCACTTTCCACAAAATTTTACAACTGTTAAAATCTACCCATAGTTGCACCCTCAAAAAAGACGGACGTGCATGGGAATGCAACTCCGTGTGAAAGATATAAAATCGTAAGCTTCATAAGAGCCACCAGAGTCCGGCTTCCCCAGGACAATCAATTTTCAACAAGGCCTAAATGCAAGCACCTTTTTCACATCAAACAAACAAAACCGACAGGACTTCTTCTTTCATCTATGAATTCCACATATATTAGAAATGATACATCAAAAGACACCTTTTTAAAAGTTTGCAGTGCATGTATCCTTCATCAAAAGATTGTTTTTCATAACACACACTCAGAGTTCCACAATAGCACATTACATGTATGTAGCTCTTTCCAAATAGACCCTTTAGACAGGAAAAGACAGCAGTAACGCTAACACCATAACAAGAACATAGATAAGCTTGATCGAGCCAAACCAAATTATTACACTAAAAAACTGCTCACTTTCCTCCTGATTAAAGTATCCAATCTGACCTTAATCACATAAGTAACAAGAGAACACCTAACAAAACCCACTCATACCATATATAGCACACAAAAACACAAATGGGAAACTTACCGTCCTTGTAAGCAATCCCCCAGGCTTTTCCATGCCTGCCATCCTGCATCCATCCAAATGCCACGATTAGACTCTAATGATTAATTCACAAACACTAAACCCTAATCAACGCAATTAGACTCTTATACCCCTCGAAAACCACCTCCCACAGAACAAAAATGTAAAAGCCCCAGTTCAACATAAGCCGCAATCGAAACCAAAAAGGTGGAAACTTTAAGCAAGCAGCCCTTCAAAAACAAGGAACAGAGCAAGAGGGCACCTTGTCGATGTTGGTTTTGGAAATCTCATAGGAGACGTTGGTCCAATGAGATTTAGCCATAAACCCTGAAAACGAATCTCCACAACTAATTCTACTCAACAACTAGCTCCTACACAACGTGAATATAAAAACCCCAGTTCCCACATAAACCCTAAAGCCTAAACCCTAAAAGCATCTAATTTCCGATCAACCCAGTACCAATTTCCCCAATTGAAACAAAAAAAAAAGATACAAACTTTAACCAAATAGTCCATCCAAAATCAAGGAACAGGGGAAGAGGGTACCTTGTAGAGGTTGATCTTGGTGATCTCATAAGCGACATTGGTCCAATGGGACTTGGCCAAGTGGTAGCCGACCCCCCAGTTCGGTAGGAACTGGGCCACCTCGAAAAGGTTCTTCTTCTTCCTCTTCTTGCTCTTGGGTTTGGTCTCAGATGAAGAAGAAGAAGAAGAAGAAGTTGTCAAGCTCCTGAGGAGATGGTTGATGGGTGAAAATCTGAGGAAGCTTGCGGCTTTGTTCGTTTGCAGAGTGGCTTCCCTTATGAGAGTGGTCGCCATTTTTGGCGTTCTCGGGATTGAATCCCAACTCACTGGTTAAGACTTGCGAGATAGGTTAGGGGAGAACAACTTTCGTTCTAGGCTAAAATGAAAAAAAAGTACCACGAGTTTTTTTTGGATAATAGGGGTAAAGTTTCATAAATATCCTAGATTAGTCTAAAATAAAGTCAAATTATTTTTTTGTAATTGAAAATTGAGTTATTTAGCTTGATTTTTAAAATTAAATAATATATCATATTCTACCTAATTAGTTGACGGGCACACTTCTAAAAAGATGATATGGGTAACTTGTGTGCTATTTTAATTTTGATAGTAATTTCTTAAGACATGTTTATTTTTTGTTTAGATACATTTATCAATTAGCATTGAAAGGGTTCAAAAATATGAAAATGATATAATTTTACTGCTAATAAATCGTAAGGTTACAGTTGTCTCATTTAACATGTACAAATTGTTAAAATGACCAAATTTTATTACGCATGTTGTACTTCATAATTCTAAATATGTACATGGTGAAGTATGGTATTTATTAAAATTGGGAAAAAATTTTACTTACCTGTGACTGTTGATTTTACTTTTGATCATAATTTGATAATTTGGTTCATGAATATTAATTAGTGTTTAGTCTATTCCGGATGAAGACTATAAAATATCTACTAGTGTGAACCTCGGAATTTGACGACATACCCTGAACTGAAATTTACCAGTGATAAAAATGTAAACACACAATTTACATGAAATAATACAAACAATTCTCTTGTATCTACCGTCTTACAATGAAGACAACTCAACTTTTTAAGAACATTGATTAATTATAAAGCCTAACATGACCAACATAAGGCTGAACAGAAGATCCAATCCAGAGGCCACCAATATGTTCTTCAATTTCACTGACAGAATCAAGAGTGTCTCTGTCATCTCCAACCAACACCCTCACCACATTTCCATCCTTACTGTACTTGATCCCCACGGGATCTTTCCCGAACCAGTCGATATCGGCCGGGCTATCTTTAAGCGAGGTCGCGAGTTCGAGTCTTTGTATCTTCCCCCGCGCGGAGTTAAGGGCGACCCAGAAATCCCCGCGGCTAGTGGTCTTGATGTTGTCGGGGAACCTCGCGAGCTCGGCGAACGTTTCGGGAACGGGTAGTTGGCCTCCGGAGGCTGGGATAGGGAACTTGAGGATCCTCATTGTGCCTGATTCGGCTACCACAAGGAAGGAGTTGTCCTTGCTTAGGGCTAGTCCGTTTGGCATTGCCAGTCCTTTGTATAAAACAGACACTTTTCTTGTCCGGGGATCATATTTCATTATTCTTCCTGTTTTGTCTCCGCCTAGGATTGCCACTAAATATTGCCTGAAATATATCGATGATTAAGTGGTCAAAAACACATATTTGTAAGTTGGAATTTTCTATAATCAGGAAAATTCAATTACTCTTTCCATCATGTTCATCTTATGAATTGATGAACGTATTAGTTTCTGAAGAAAAAAATACTGTAACCACTGTTCATAGCAAACAACGTGTTAGATTTCAACATTGTTAGTTTTGAGATTGTTACAATTTATTGGGTCATCAATGTTTATAGCTTTATATTAAATATGTAGATTATAACATAGTAGTATGATCACGTGGCTCATTATTTTTCGTATGATTCATGTGTCATGATACATTGACAAAGTCAAAATCGTGTAAACTTTGACTTATTACAAAAATCGTGCTAAAATTACTACATGACCCTGGACAAATGTGGCGACATGTTTATAAGTCTTGACAACTTACAATCCACACTATCTTTAAACTTTCTGACGGAGTATGAAAATTGTAACGAAATTTTGTTTAAGCATTACCTCCTTCGGAACACGGTGCTGCTGTCGGTGAAATAGACGACCCCGGTGTTGGTGTCGATGTCCAAAGAATTAGTGAAGCGGTAAGGGACACCTTGGGCCGAATTGGATAGTACCCGGGCTACGCCACCTTTTGGGCCTACCACTTGAAGCCCATAAAAGGCATCCGCTATGTACAGATCACATGTTTTGGGGTTGAATTTCAGGCCCAGCGGCCTCCCACACTTGGACTCCAATTTTGGGTTCGTTGATCCGTCGCACAATTTTCGGTCTCTGTTCCAAACAAATTGATCAATCACGAATTTATGTACTACTTATAGATTTGGTCAGGTGTTAAACTATTTTTATTCTAAAAAAAAGTCTTAGATTCATTTTTTGAGAATAAAAAGTATATCATTGCTATAAAATTGGTTACCAAAAAAATCTAAGACTTCTGATATTTGACGCTGATACGTTTTATAATTGAAACTTAAGATCTAGTTTAACTATTACATTTTTATCTATTGATAAGTGCTCATTTAAATTACGTTGAAATATGATATTAAGGGGTTTAAAAAAGTTCAATTTCTTACCTTTACATCGAAAGATTATAAACGCAGGATACTACTAAACTCAAGATTCCGAATCTATTTATGGGAAAGGCCAAGTTGCGACAAGGACTCTACATGGACCACAATAAGTTAGCAAAAAAAGGTTAAATTTTGGTTAGAATGTCCGACTCAACTCAACTAAAATCGTGCTTCTTTTTGTGGGTCTATTATCAGATACACAAAACTAGAATCCAGTTTGCATAGATGTCAAAGGCGTACTCTGATCAAAAGAAGTAGTGTAGTTATTACTTATTAATAACCCAACTGGTGAATGGCCATCGTTTTCTCTCTTACTCACCCTGACCACTGGTAGTTTAATGCATGTTTTCGTTATATGGGACAGTGACTTGACTTCCAATCCACTTTACACAGACAAAGGTCACCACATCAATATTGATATATGTGAAGGGGAGACAAAGGCAACAGTTGGAATATATATCTTATAAATTTATAAAATGGAAACATGCAAGTGATATTTCTTATTTATTTAGTACGTGTTATGTGGCCAAAATATGGACACGACTATTCAGTGCCGACCTACATCATTCAGCCATTTGATCCATTAAACACATGAAATGTTATCTTATTCTGAATTGAACCTCAAGTATGTGCTATTGGTACATAGAAGACATGTTATTTGAAAGTAATATATGTGTGTGTGTGTGTGTATATATATATATATCCCTTGAAATTGTACCTAAGTTATGGTTATCAACAGATACGCTAATTTTCTTTTTTTCTATATATAATTTTTTTAAAAATTCATGAATAAAATTAGTGAAATTGATAATAAATTTACAATGAAAAGAGTACAATAACTTCGGTGTAAATGCCTTGCCTGTTAGCCACAGGAATGGCAAATTCACTCCAACCCAACTTGTGCCCTAGCCATCTCAGAGTCCTCCCATCCGAGACACTAACATATGGCCCTCGCCCCAAGCAATCGAATGTAATACTCTCTGGGCCAATAACCTTTGGGAGGTTCAGCTGAGTGTAGTTCTTTAGGCCATCTTCATATACCGACCCATAACAAGAGACCAATAAAGGGGTCGAAAGGAGGCAACCAATGAGGAGGAAGGACAAAAACATAGAAGAAAAATGGGTCTCCATTAGTATTTGCTTTAGTACTAAATCAGCTAAACTAGCTCACACAAAATTGTTCATTCTCTCTATGCTACTTATAGCTCAACAATTTTTTTTTTCCTGACTACGACGGTTCCATTGCCTTGGATATGATTGAGCAGCAATAAATTCGTGACAGTTATCTCATTGCTGAATTATTTCCCAAGATTATTTAAAATAGGTTAAAGTATATCACTTGGTTGCACATTTTTCATACACTAATAGCTTTGAAAATATTCGAGATTTTACGTGATTGACAATCAAATAATATGTAGTAACATTTTTATTTGAGATATCTCACATATCATGACACGACATTAATTTATATGTAAATCATGACATGCCAAAAAAAATTTCCATGTTTATACATCACTATTTTTAATTTCATCGAAAATGTGACAAACTTCTTAGCATTCTGAGTCAGATCTTGATCAAGAGAAGATTGTTAAGGACCAGCTGTATATTACACAGATAAAATTAATAACTTCATATAACGCATCATGACATGCATACAAAGTTTATTAACCCCTAGAACAGCTCAAGTAAGTGAGGTTATGGAGGTCACTTTTTTGTCACTAAGATAAAGTTTCATTCCCGTAACTTATTAAAAAGATCACGTCCCTTAGTTAAAGATTTAGGTAGTGGTGGTGTCAAAACAAAAAATAAACACACGGTAACAAAGTGTACTAAGTTTTAAGATAAGTAGTTTTTAATGCTAATAATAAGTGGCCAGCAAATTTTCAATAGGTGACAACTGAGATCTGTGCAAGTTGAAGAAGATTTGAAATGCAGGGAAGCCGCCCTGTCTAATTGAAGACATTATATTATTTTATTCTATCAGTTTCAGTGACATGTTTCGGCCGAATTTAATGGAATTGGTTGGTTGTTGTTATATTGATCTTTGAGTGAATAA
Source organism: Hypericum perforatum (assembly GCA_012979155.1). Lineage (NCBI taxonomy): Eukaryota > Viridiplantae > Streptophyta > Magnoliopsida > Malpighiales > Hypericaceae > Hypericum > Hypericum perforatum. The sequence goes on along the minus strand of SOPF01026513.1, from coordinate 32,595 downwards.
AATTGTAACGAATCATATTAATCAGCCTACACGAAATGTGTTTTTTTTTTCATTTCAAAACCGGGAATACAATTGAGAACGTGGTCTGCCATCAAGAAAAATAAGGGAGACGACCTCCAAGTTACCAAACATCTTCTTACTACGAGACAAAAAAAGACAAGTGTATAGTAAATGACTATTTAGTGAATGGCTAATAGTTAACAATCACTACTTACAGTACTTAGTGTACACTAACTGTAGTCATTTACTATTTATCGACAAAAAGATTATAATTGTTAAAGGAATCATAAATAAGAAACTACAGTAAAACAATGGATTGTTGGAACGAGTAATGTGGGCTGTTAACACTTGAGGATGGTGTGGGGTATCACAATTGTACATAATAAAACATCGGAAAATGACTGACGAACTGCTAATTATATCCAAGTTGCTCGATTGATATATACTTAAGGGTGAAAGAGAAATAAATTGAATTCTCTTGACCAAGTCTTTGAGAATGGACGTATAAAAAAAAGGTCTTAAATAATGGGACAATGCTAGTACGAGCATCTTCAATTATAAGATAGACGTTCTCATCTGGATTCGTTATTGTTTGTAATATGCTTGGTGGATACCTAATCATCATACTAAAAATTAATAAAATAAACCAAAATATGTTGGAGAATACCAAATCATCAATTGTTTAGTATATACTTTATTCTGTTGAGAAATAATATTATTTGTACGTTACACCAAGTCGGCCATGGTAAGCTGATACATGGCTTGAATGTTTGATGCGTAAAGATAAAAATTTTACTTAATTCTTATTTGGATTGATCAACATAATAGAATTCGGGTACTAGATGATCCATTAAAAAAAACAGAAAACGCTATTGCAAATGTTCGAAGAAGATAACCATCCAAAAAGCAGGCAATGACCCACCTCAGAGGCACCAAGTTTCAATTCTTTGGTCAATATATCCAGAAGGCAAGAAAGTGCCTAGCTAGCGCATAACGTGGTGGTTGAGTGCTGCCTTAAATCTGAATGCAATTTGGACCAATTGCATCATCCGCACTAATGGCGGGAAAGAAATGTCTTAGTTAGTTTCAATCGTAAAGGTCAACGAACCTAGTCGCCAATTGAGAAAACGCGGGAGACAAATATGTAATAAGTACGTGGGCGAGCCAGTGGAGCAAGTGTAGGTTGCATTCCATTTCAAATAGGCATGAAAACTTGTCTCATGGTCTACTTAAATCAAGATTCTATGATTTTGAAACAAATATATGCTCGTTTCAATCAAGTCTAGATCTTGCTATTGTTTAGATCATTATTTTTTAAAATTAAAATACAACGAGTATGAAATTATAGGACCATTTGTAAGATAATGTTAAATAAACTATAAATAATAATCGCTAAACCTAAAAATATATCAAATATCCAAGTGCAAGTCTCAACCAAGCCGAGCATATGAATTATATAGGACACATTGTGTATCTAATCAATTTGTTGTTCTTTCCCTTTTTTATCAATTAAGAAAGAGCATAATTTGTATCTATTTAAGAGAATTTTTGTTTTCAAGTCGATGTATGAGAATATATTTCTTTCAATATGAGTTATCTCATTTAAAAGTGCATCTAGTTTAAAATCAAAGTGTATTTATTTTACTATGAGTTAAAGTCATTTGGACTCGTTCTCTATAAACATAAAACAAATTTTTAAATAAAAAAAATTGTTTGCCACGGAATTGCACTGTTGGACTGTTGTCTGTTGGGTATATAACGGAATCGGCCCAAGTTCAACATATATATGAAGCCCAACCCAAGTCAATTGTATGGTATTAGTTCCAAAGTCTAAACATATAAGAACACTAGAATTCTCTACCTATCTCTTCCATCTACAATTCATGATCCTCCACTCGTTCTTATTTAGTATCACGATTTATCAACAGGCACTTATATCCGTAACATAAAGTAGTTTTTTTTAGGGAAGTAACATAACGTAGTTGTTCTAAGCGTGTGTGTTTTGTTTAATGCCTATCTTGTCTGTATAGTTTTGGCGCTTAATTTCTGCTTCCAAGTTTCGGCGATCTTCGATTGAACACTGCTCATCTGAGAAATTCTCCTTACATGATGTAAGAAATATATGTTATGAGAAATTTTCATTTTTCAAAGATACTACCGAGTCTAATTTTTTTTTTGTCTCATTAGATGTTTGTATACATGCACAAAAAAACAGTAGCACCACTTGGCAGGAAATTTGTTTGGAACTGATTTTATTTATTTGATAAGTGGAGCAGAGATTTATTGATTAGATATAAATGGATGGGTACAAAAGGGAGTTGACGATTACAAGCCCCGTGGCTGTACATATATTTAGACAGTGTTGTTAGGCTACTACAGAATAAACTTATACTTGTGTGATTAAAAAGAATAAATAAATATTACTCTCGACAAGAGCACTAATGTGGCTGTAGTTTAGTGGTTAGAATTCTACGTTGTGGCCGTAGAGACCTGGGCTCGAATCCCAGCAGCCACAATTTTTTTGTATTAAACTTTAGCGAAATCTTTTAGTCTTCTTTTATTATTTAATTAATCATTGTCTAATGTTTCCCACACATTGTACTTGTCATCGGAAATATTCCAGAGTGAAATCCCTGTAAATTTATTCACAATCAAATGGAATCTTTAGTTAAACGAAGTGGAATCTACTTTCTAGTTTCATGTTTTGCAAGCAGTATTACAATGTTGATTTAAAGAATGCTATATATAATAAGATTAAAAAAAATTACTCTAAACTAATCGTTATATATTATATAATGCAAAATCACATTTGGTCCAACAATTTTTACTATTTTTTGGTGATAAAAATTTATAGAGTTCATAGTTTTAGAAAATTTTCGTCAACAAAAAGACAAAAATTTGTTTATAAAGACATCAAGATAAATTTCATGAATTTTATAAATCATCATGCCAGTGAAGAGAAGTTTGGTTGTATTGCTTAGTACGATGATTTACCATCAAAATTATCCCTTCATTGGTAATGTTAGAACGAAAAAATATCACCACTTTGGGTCATAACCTGATCAAAATTTAAAATAACTTGAATATATTAGATGGTTTTAAAACTATATGAACTAATTGCCAACAAGGTATCATATTCTACTTTTTCCCTTAATATTAGGAAAATGTTATCACTAATTACCATATTATAGTCGTTTAAAATGCATCAAATTATCTACAATTTGTTGGTGTCCTTTGGATTTGTTTGTGTCATTTGGTTTATAAATCAAAAGACACAAAATCAAAGGACACAAGTTGGTTAATAATGGTGAAAGAATATGAACAAATAATCAAAAATTTGGACATGACTCTTCATAAGTCCTCGTGGCCTTTCGAATCCTCATCCTCCATTGCTTATAAATAGACATCTCCCCCTCATTTGCAAATTGTGCTAACAACTCATTGCATAAGCATTCATTAGTAATAGTTGTTATTCTCTTCTCCTCTCTCGAGTCTGAAAGTTCTGGGTATATAAGGGTTCGCCCAAAAGTTTCGAGATACGTGTGCAACGTTCTTGAAAACACCCAAATAGTCATTGTATCTTGGGGACGATTGTCGTAGCTCGTAGTGCACTGAAATATACGGGGCAATCTCATCTTATGGAGAAACTATCCAACACTTGCCTCGACTATAGTCCGATCCTAATCAAGTACACACCATCCGACAACCCAACAATCGTAAGACGAGAGTTGTATACTTGAAGATGGCATTGACTAGCATCGTCTGAGCACAGGCATGGGCACGGGACAGTGTGAAACATCGTATAAGGCACAAGCACGGGGCCGGGCATAGGCTCGAGGCTGGGAGCGGGTGCTTGGGTGCATTGAGGTGCACTAAGCACTTCGCACGCTCTCCATGTCGTGAGGAGCTCTAAGGAGCCTTAAATATTTTGGAAAATTCTGGAGTAATCTGGAACCTAGACAGCGACGGAATGTGAGGCCGAGAGGAGGATAATGTTCCTGTCTACGGATAAGGCCGACCAGCGAAGGAATGCAACAAGGACTGGATATGGTAGTCAAACATCTATCCAAAGGGATGCGAAGATTGAATGCCTATCCAGAAGCCTCCGAAGAGACACGACTGCTCACAGACAGCCTGCTGGCCACATGATATATCTGTTCATAGTGTACTTGTGGCCCTTCGAGATGGCAGTCTCTACCCCTATAAATAGAGGGTCCTCCTCATTTGTAATCCATCCTAGCGACAAACATTTGGTAGTACTGTCACATTGACTACGGTACCAAGAACTGTCCACGCCGAAAGGCTAGCGAAGTTCAATGGTACTGAGTTCAAGAGGTGGCAGCAGGAGATGATGTTCTATCTAACCACGCTCAACCTGGTTCGATTCCTAAAAAAAAGATGCACCAAAAATCACGGAGAACGAGATAGATCAACAGAAGATCAACGCTCTCGATGTGTGGAGTCATAGTGACTTCTTATGCCATAACTATGTCCTAAATGGACTAGATGATACGCTCTACAACATCTATGTGATACACAAGACCGCCAAGGAGTTATGGAGTTCACTTGAGAAGAAGTACAAAATAGAGGATATTGAGACAAAGAAATTCATTATCGGGCAATTCCTCAACTTCAAAATAGTAGACTCTAAGAAGGTCAGTGTCCAAGTGCAGGAGCTATAGTTGATCCTTCACGAGATTCACGTTGAAGGGATACAACTCAGTGAGTCCTTCCAAGTGGCTGCGATGATCGAGAAGCTCCTCTCGCTCTAAAAGGAATTCAAGAGCTACCTCAAGCATAAAAAGAAGGACATGAGCCTAGAAGACCTGATTATGAGGCTTCGGATCGAGAAAAATAGCCAAAAGTCCAAAATCAAGCAAGGCAAGGCTACCTCTGAGATCACCGTAAACCTCGTTGAAGGGAAATGTATCAAGAAGAAGAAGAAATCTAGGGATAAGCAAGAGAAGCAAAAGCCCAAGAATAAGAATATCAAGGGTGATTGCTACAACTGTGAGAAACTCAGTTACATGGCTAAGGACTATCGTCGACCAAAGAAGGACGATAAAGGCAAGGCTAACCTAGCTGAAGATATGTCTGAGATAGATCTGTCAGCAGTGATATTTAAGGCCGACCTAGTGGATGATCCGAGAGAGTGGACACAGGAGCTACCTGACACATCTGCTCGGACAGGGGGATATTTTCGAGCACAACATTATCGGACTAGGCGAGGTGGTCCTAAAAGCTGACTGTTAAGCAAAAACTTAGTTTCTGGCTCACTGTTAAGCAAAGCCAAATTTAAAAGCTTAAATTTGATAAGTTTGTACTGACCAAGGATTACCTAGAAAAATGGGCTCTTTAAGATGAACGTAATAACTATACACCATACCTTTGACGGATGGAATAAAGTTAAAACTTCTTCTTATTTGGGCCGAGTGTTCTAATTTATGGCGTGATAGATTAGGACACGTAAATTTAAACTAGCTTAAAAAAGTTAGTAAGTTTAAATTTACTACCGTATCAGAGTTCAACCCTTCTGATAAATATGAGGTATTTAGGAAGGCTAAAATGGTCAAATCACCTTTCCATTCGATGGAAAGAAGTACCACGCCTTTGAGTTAATTTATATGGATATGAAGTACGTGCAAACTAAAGGCAGAAAGATGTGCTTTATCATGTTTATCGAGGATTGCATGAGATAAGGTTATATATATCTCTTAAAGGTAAAGGCGAAGCTCGTGAGGCCTTTATGAGGTATAAGAATGAGGTTGAAAATTAACTCAGCATGAAAAAATCAAAATGATCCGAAGTGATTGAGGAGGAGAATATGTAGTTCCGTTTAAAGAACTCGGTCGAGAGCACGACATTATTCATCAGATGACTATCTGTAGCTTTGTTTGAAGAACTCTGTCGAGAACACGGCATTGTTCGTCAGATGACTGCTCTATACTCGCCTTATTTGAATGGTATGGCTTAAAGCTAAAATCAAACTCTTAAGGAGATGATTAATGCAGTGTTGATTAGCTCAGACTTATCCCAGAAATGTAGGGGAAAACTGAGCTCTCAGCTCATTCTAAGCAAGTTGCCACACAAGAAAAAAGATCAAAACCCCATACGAGCTATGGAAAGGAAAGAAGCATTCCTACGATTACCTTAAAGTGTGGGGCTGGCTAGTAAAGGTCGAAGTACCTAAGCCTAAGTAGAATTAAGGAATGCAACCTGAAGAGTTCGCGACTCTTGGTCAAGAGCATAAAGTATGCCAGCTAGTCAAGTTACTATATCGGCTAAAACAAGTGCCGAAAAAGTAACACGAGAAATTTGACAAAATGATGCTGTCAAATAGCTCTAAGATCGACAAGTGCGATAAATGTGATTACATTAAAGGTACACCAAAAGCTTATATAATTATATGTCTCTACGTGGATGACTTACTAATTATGGGAAGCGATAGAGAGATTATTGTGAAAAACTAAGAACATGTTAAAGCTCCGCTTTGACATGAAAGATATGGGTCTAGTAGACATCATACTAGGGATAAAGCTCTCTAGGAAAGCTGATGAAAAAACCTTGACACAATTCCACTATGTGAAAAGCATGTTCAAGAAATTCGAAGCTTATGACAAACCGGTCCAGTATCGCAACTGAGGTATACGCAAAGTATTGAGAGTATAATGCATTTAACGAACTACAATCGTCCTGATGTTGCGTAATCAGTTAGTAAGCTTAATAGATTCACAAGTAATCCAGAAAATGGTCACTAGCTAGCTCTGGAAAGGGTTTTACGGTATTTAAAGCATACCATAAACCAAGGTATACACTATGCTAAATATCCAGCTATATTAGAAGAATATAGTGACACAAACTGGATATCAGATACCAAGGACTCCAAACCTATGAGTGAATATATAATTACTATAGGAAGAGGAGCTGTGTCTTGGAAGTCCTCTAAAATAAACGTGCATAGCTTGATCCACGATGGAGTCGAAGTTTATAGCACTACACGAAGCTAGGGAAGAAGTTGAATGATTCAGAAATTTCCTTGAGGATATTCCATGTTGTGGAAAAGCTAGTGTCTCCCATATTAATACATTGTCTGTAATAGGGAGAGCACAAAATACAATATACAACGGTAAGTCTTGACATATTGGTCAGAGACATAACGCCGTTAGATAATTAATCTCTAGTAAAGTCCTCGGAAAATTGAGCTGATTCTTTACAAAAAGAATCATTCGAGATCAAATGTACAATACAGTAAGGGGAATGAGATTAAAGACGTATATAGCGGTAACTCAACCATGATGAGTGGAGATCCCACGAACTTGGTTCAACGAGACAACTAAGTTATGGAGGGTTCAACTAATCACCTGGAACCTATCTCATTCTCAGAAGCTGCCCAGGTGTTGACCTGCAGAGGTGTGGCTAGGTTAAGCATTACGCTTTTAATGATTCCTATACCTTGTTAAAGGTGGAGTATGGCAGGATACTTCCGATAGGAGATCACCTATGTAAGTATGAAGTGAGGCCGCTTCAAATGGGAAAACACTTATGAATCCAAGATACGGTCCATGGCCGAAATGGACACAACGTAAGAACCTAAATATACTAGGGTTATTATTGTGTAAATGTTATTGTCTTGTTTACACAAAAAAGTTGATGGTTCAAGACATCGCATTCACCGAGCAGCGAGTAAATCCGATAACATCTTACTAGGGACGGTTTAAAGCCACAAGCTATCTATCTCAATGCAATAATAACACGTTGAAACTTTCGATTAGAGTCTGCATGCATTGGTCATCATTCATGTATGTGGATAAAAGATTTGAGTCGAAAGATCTCGTGGACTAAATTATTAACCATGTGGGGGATTGTTGGTGTCCTTTAGATTTGTTTGTGTCATTTGGTTTATAAATCAAAAGACACAAAATCAAAGGACACAAGTTGGTTAATAATGGTGAAAGAGTATGAACAAATAAATCAAAAATTTGGACATGACTCTTCATAAGTCCTCGTGGCCTTTCGAATCATCATCCTCCATTGCCTATAAATAGACATCTCCCCCTCATTTGCAAATTGTCCTAACAACTCATTGCATAAGCATTCATTAGCAATAGTTGTTCTTCTCTTCTCTTCTCTCGAGTCCGAAAGTTCAGGGTATATAAGGATTCGCCCAAAAATTTCGAGATACGTGTGCAACGTTCTTGGAAACGCCCAAATAGTCGTTGTATCTTGGGGACGATTGTCGTAGCCCGTAGTGCACTAAAATATAAGGGGCAATCTCGTCTTACGGAGAAAGTGTCCAACACTTGCCTCGATTATAGTCCGATCTTAATTAAGTACACACCATCCGACAATCCAACACAATTAACATTGGATTTTCTAGGAGGGGATGAGTTGTAATCTCTTTCTTTTGCGAAAATCGACATGATCTGTGATCTTGGATTAGGCAAAGGCTAAGATATCCTCCTCCTGCTCCTAGGAAGACCCGCTGCACGTTAAAACATAAAGCCGTAATTATCTACAATTAGCGCTAGACTTTACTTTCTGATTTAACTTAAGTGATTCCCAGCTCAAAAGATGATTAAAGCAACTAGAGAGTTCGACCTTTAGACTGAGACCAGAGTCAGTACATGCTCGTCAGTCCCTTCAAGTCACTGGCAGTCCCTTTCATCCACTATACTGACATATACTAAAAACCTGTTTCTAAACAAAATATATAGGAAACAATTCATTTTAGTACCCGGGGGTATGATATGACCGTAAACAAAAGAGTACTTAATAGTTTATAACAAAAATAATAGAATAAATAATTTGACAAGTTTGACATTTAGAGGATTTGGGCAGTTGTCTTCCGCTGAGGTAGAATTACCATGCACTATTATATAAGGACGTCTACCATCGATTATAGAACACAATTACAAGTTACAACATATTTCTTTTGGGTCGGTTTAAACATGTATTTTTTTAATTTAATAAAATGTTTCAAGTTGTAGTTATGTATATACAGATATATACGTTAAAGTGTTACTGTAAACTCTTTGTTGTCCTATGTGATTTTGTTGTCACAATTTGCCGAAGTGTAGATTCACGAGTGACTACATTGATCAAATTCAATCACGGATTTTGATCACCGAAATCTCTTACTGTTCATTGGAGTCATTTAGGAGTGATTCTTGATTTACTTGTTGGACTTTAGTCCGAACTTGTTGTAATTATTGAAGTTTCTTTATGAAATTCATCCACTTATAAATAAAAAATTCGGACACATGAAAGGGAAAGGTGGCCATCGGATGATCTTAATTGGCAGAAGATCAAGACAACTAATAGTCTTTAGAACCATGTAATTTATTACAGAGATATTTGTATTCATCGTTAATTAGTTAATTAATTTATTGAAAAATACTTCGCACGTTTTTAATCAAATTAACTTAAAGATCTGTTGTCTTAATTTGAATCACGAAGCTTATAATGGTTTCATATGCCTGGTACTTTCGTCGTCTGAGTTAATGAAGTTAACTATGTTTCTATGTGTTTATTTATGCTTATTTTGTGTTATGTCTAGAATTTTCAATTTAGCTTTATACTTTATCTAAGAGTTAGTGTTCATTTTGATCTTGGTTAGATTTGTTTTGTCTTTCTTCTATTACATCTGGGATATAATGGAGGTCTCACAAGTGCATTATTGTATTCTCGGTGTAACTTTGTCCTTGTCAGCTGCCACTTTGGTCATCATTAGTTTATTTTGTCTCTTCTTCTTAGAAAAACTATCGGCTGTGGTAGCTGATATTATAACCACGGATTTTATGTTTACTACATTGTCTTTGGAAATTTCTTTACACTATGTACACCCCATATTTTTTATGTCTATGTCTAGTTTTATTATCTATGTATTTGCTTTCATCCTTTTATTCCTATTTATCATAATATAATATAGTTTTTTACCTCTAAAAATGTAGTGGTGGTTTGACCGGGTCCCCTTTGAATCCCACTCGAAGGGTGGACTGTTTGCTTTTTGAAATATAATGTAGACATCTTCTTCATGCCAAAGTTAAATAAGTTGGAGCCAAGGCCCAAATCATTTCCAGCTTTGTCGGTCACTTTCTCTTTTGTGTTTTTCTGTTGGGGAAATTTGCCGGTGCTACCAGGTTGCTCAGAGGTTGTATTATGACCTATTCCCAAGCTTCAATATTCAAGCGAAGTTGGACTTGATATCTTTGGTACTTAGATATAGTTTCAATGTCTCGTTTAGATGTAGAGTTGTGAACATAGATATTGGTTTTTTTTAAATTGGTGTTACTGTTCACAACAAGTTATCAAAATGGTACCCTAAAAAAAAGGTGTCCA
>SOPF01026513.1:0-22247 GCA_012979155.1 Hypericum perforatum | reverse complement strand
ATTTTGTAAAAAACTCGTTTATTGGACCAATGGACGCATAAATTACATGTCAATACCAATAGACGAGTTTTTTTTCACTTCTACCAAAAAAGAGAAAAACACTCGTCTATTGGTATTGACGGGTTAAAAAATTGTCTTTTGATTTTTTGTATTTGTTTTAGTTTTTACGCGTAGATCTCAAAAAGTTATGCAGATTCAAAAAAAATTCTTGAGTCACACATCGGAGCACCATGATTAAAAAAACTCTCAATTTGATAATTTTTAATTTTTTAAATTAAAAAAATTTAAAAAAAAATCAAGAGATAGAAAAAAGCGTCTTAAATAAATTATCAAAATTATTTTTTCTTTCTCTTGTTTTTTGTGTTTTTTTCGTTAAAAACAAGAGACAGAAAAAATAAATTTGAAAATTTATAAAAGACGGTCTTTTTTCCTTCATCTATCTCTTGTTTTTAACAAAAAAAATACAAAAATAAAAAAGAGAGGAGAAAAATAAATTAAAAAATTTATTTAGAACTATTTTTTTTTCATCTCTTTTTTTATTATAATTTTTTAAAAATTCAAAAAAAAATCAAAAAAATTAAAATTGAGAGATTATGTAAAAAAAAACTTTGAAGAGCAATATCTTGGTGCTCGAATGTCTAATTCAATAATTTTTTTTTGAATTTCGCTTAACTTTTTGAGATCATGGTGTGGTCCGTGGAAACTGAAAAAAAATACAAAAAACCAATAGACGGATTTTTAATCCGTCAATACCAATAGGTGAGTTTTTTTTGTTTTTTTAGTAGAATTGAAAAAAAATCCATCTATTAGTATTGACAGATATTTACCCATCTATTGGTCCAATAGATGGGTTATTTACAAAATAGTCTACTGTTGACATTTTTTTGTAATTTAATTTTTATGATATCATTTTAATAATTTGTTGTGAACAACAACACCAATTTGGAAAAAAATCCTAGATATCATAATAGCCGGTCGTAGTAATTCTCTTTGGAGAGAAAGTGGTCAGTTGGTTGTTGTGACCAATTATAAGTTTGAAAATTATTCAAAAAATTATTATATTGAATTATATATAAATATTTTATTATATCATCACAATAAGTTAATACGTGTAGTTTGTTATTTTTGTATGATCTATCGTTTTTATTTCATAATGATAAAGTAAAATTTGCATAAATTTATGTCTAAACTATTTTTTTCTGAAAAAAACATGTTAAAAATATCAAATATTAATCGTGTAAGTGGTTGAGTATTGTTGATATATATGAAGAAAAAAAAAATTTAACCCACAATCTTAAAATTATAATTTAATAACACATATAATTTAGATTATAAATTAAAACTAATGTAAAAGTGACGATAAAGTAATCTCTTCCTTGAATGGACGATCATGAAAATCTTTAATGATTAATGAAATGGGTCCAAGCAAATGTTTTGACTCGGAACATGATGAGGTCAACGAATGGTGTACATTACACGTGCAACAACTTCTGTACAAAAAAGCCATTATTAGCTCGTGTCTTGATGACATATGTTTGCTTTTGTCTATTGTTTTTAGCAAGGTAGTACAAATGTGCAAGGAAAAAGAAAGAAGATCAAGTTCCCCCTTGTGGTACTAATTGTGGAAGCGGTGAGAAGCTAAGATATTTTAAATACAATTGAAGTCTACTTTAGAAATTTAAAAAATTTACAGGGAGAGTAGTTTACTTCAAGTAAAACGCAACAATATTCAATTTTGAATATGTAGAGTTAAAAATAAGACAACAGAATTACACATGTAAGGATGATTGTCCATGCTGCGTAAATTTATCCATTAGTGTGTTTACGTACATTTAGAAGATACTAAGACGATTTGTGATGCCAACGAAGTTTTGAGTTAACAATTTGTCTCCATATTGCGTTAGAAAAAATTTTCAGGGGTTTAGATACATATTGAGTAACATAGAAATATGTCCTCGACGATTATTTTCTCCGATGAAAAAAATGATTAATTTGGATAAAAAATTTACAAGAAAATGTGAAATGTGAAGACTTATTTGTCAAGAAATTTCCGTCAAGACAAACGGAATTGTAGTTTTTATAAAACTCATAGGTACCATGAGACGTTGACCGGGATTACTATAAAAGAAGTAAAAGTGGTGCTCGGCTGTTAAGATGATGACCTCTAATTTTGATTATAATAACTCAAAATAAAGAGGCTGTGCCACTTCGATAATGGCACATAAATTATACCAAGTTTACGTACGAAGAGTATATGATATAAAGTTTCCACTCAAAAAAGAGTGTATTATAGAAGTGCGAGAGAGTCGGGAAACAGCTTTTTCTTTTTAAAGCTGGCTGCTTTTGGATAATTTTAAATGAATAGCCGTGGAGACATAATTAGTGAATTAGAATCTGAAAAAGCAAGATAATTAACCCAACAAAAGAAGCATTTTTGGCTTTTTTTGGGATAGTGCGGAATTTTGCATTATTCTAGTGAGTGATTATCGCCAAGGAAGGCCTAGCCTCTTTTGAATGAAACACAGGTCAAACTTTAGAAAGTAATACATTTTTATTTGATTAAATTTCAGAATATTAGATTTTTCTTTCAGATTTGACATATTTTAGGATTTCAATTTTTTTAGCCACGTGACACAGGTTTTACTAACCAGGTTAGTTAGGGGCGTAGCTGGGTGGAATTAAGTGGGGATAATTGCTCCACTTAAAAAAAATTATTTAATAATTTGTTGTATTTTTAATGTATGTCTTCATTAAAATTAAGAATTGATCCCATAAAAAAATTAATCAAACTAAAAATTGAAATTAAATTTTTAAAAATAAAAAATTGACCCCACTCGTTAAATTTTCTGGTTACGTCCACGAGGTTAGTTATTTCGTGTGTTATACAACATCATTAAATTCCTGTGTTATGCAACATCATTAAATTTAGGAAAAATTAGGCTAAGACCCCTGTACTTTAGAGATTCAATTGTTTTAGTCCCTACTGTTTTAAAATTACTCTTTTAGTCTCTACTATGCAAAACAACATAGACGTTTAGTCCCTAGCGGGTCAACTGATGATGTCAGCGGTCAACATAAATTTTTTAAAGACCATTATACCCTTCTTTTAAATCTAACCCAACCTAACTCGACCCGACCTAACCGACCCAACCAAACTCAATTGACCTAACCACTACTCTGGCATCTCCGACTCCAACCTCCCCGCCGAGCTCTGCCCTCTCTCCACCTCAGTCGATTACCTCTCTGAACTAACTCTGTTTTAAATGACTCGCCCACCTGTTTGCATCATATCTCAATCGTCGGATTACATTTGTAACGTTCAGAAAGAAGATGCATACTTCTCTTTTCACATTTCTCAAATTTGACTCGTTGAACTTTTTAAAGAGACTATTACAATTCTCCAAGAGCTTGTTAACTAAATAACCAATGTTTTGTCCTTTCTCCTCAACCCCTGTTCAGCCTACAGCTCATATGCCATCCAAGAAGGACGAGGAAGCATCGTTGGCGGATGAGGTGGAGCATCCAGACAGGTACGCATTTTTGGTGAACTTGTCAGGGATCAGACCCGACACCATCCAGGTGGCGCTGGTGACCCTTAAGAGCAAAAATGCGCTGGGTGTGATATACTGGGATAAGATGAACAAGGTGGGAAAGGATGGGTTCAAATATCGTAAAATGGAGAGGCATGATGCTGATTTATTGGAAGGGTATCGGCAACGACAAAAGCACTCATTAATTAACAGATTAGAGAAGAAAATTAGACAAAAGAAAAAGGAGAAGTAAAATCTGGCTCAAGCCCGAGTGATTGGAGGAGGTGCGCCGCTCTGATTTCCCTCCTAGCTTCGTCTTCGGGGTTGCCACTTCCGCCTACCAGGTTTCCTACTAAACTCGAGTGATTGGAGGAGGTGGAGAGAGGGAAGAGCTCAGCGGAGATGTTGGAGTCGGAGATGCCGGAGTAGTGGTTGGGTTGATTGGGTTTAGTTGGGTCGGGTCGAGTCAGGTTAGGTTAGATTTAAAAGAAGGGTATAATGATCTTTAAAAAATTTATGTTGACTGCTGACATCATTGGTTGACTCGCTAGGGGCTAAACGTCTATGTTATTTTGCATAGTAGAAATTAAAAGAGTAGTTTTGAAACAATAGGGACTAAAATAGTTGAATCCCCAAAGTACAGAGGTCTTAGCCTAATTTTCCCTTAAATTTATCAACATGTTACGCTATATCACTAATTTATTCTTATGTCATACTAATAATCTCAATTAAAATCCCTGCATCTCCTCTAAATCCAAACTTGAATTTGAATATTACAAAATTTGTCATTTTTTTTCTCAAATTACAGAAATGATATATCTCACGGAAAAAATTAATATTATAATATGATACACATATAAATTTAATCACATGATATGACAATCAATTAACAAGGTTAGGAAGTACCACTTTCTTATCAGATAAAACTTCTTCACATTGTCACATAATTTTAAATCACAACATGAAACTAGATGATAATAAAATGAACATTAACATTTATCTTTTTTTAAATCTTATAATATATGAATATTTAGGGAATCGATAAATTAAAATTTGAACTGGATAAAAATAATTTGTTTTGCTGAATTTTGATAGAATTAGATTATTAAATTTTTAAACTCAAAATCTCAAATAAAATTAAAACAATCTTGCACTTAATAATTTAGGTGTTTGGAGGTAAAACAAACATTAATACACCAAACAAAATCTCCCAGGAGTTAGCTGCATCGTCGATCTCAAGGCACAACACCCTCGAGATTCTCAACTATTATTGATCAAGCAGAAAAAGAAAGAGAAGAATATAACTTTTTCTATAGACCTTAAGTTTATAAAAAGAATAATCAGAGAATGTTGGATTCCTTTGAGGTCACAGTATAAGCACTACACATCAATATACTAATCCCAATACTTCGCATCTATCTCCTATTGAAGAATTCGCGGGACCCACCTGCGAATGCGGTTAAATTATCCTACTTACAATATTCTTCAATGCTTGACCGTTAATGGTGCACTTCTTAATTTTGGCACTTCAGTTAAAATGCAATATATATATACGCACACACTTATAATCTTGTATCTTAAGGTTAAATGATAGCTCTGTACCTTATTCAAAATCTGAGTTTTGGGATTTTTAATAAATCTGTACGAATTTTGATTTTATCAATGTGGTACGACATAAATATGGTGTGAACAACAATAGTTATAAGATCAATGAATGTAATATTAAGTTAGAATTTTTGTATCTAACCTAAAATTTTAAAATAATGATTAGTGACTTTTATCGGTTATAAATAATTTTACCATATTTGCAATTGTTAAATTGCAATAATATTAAAGATTAGAAAGCACTTAGATTGTGAAAATGATTTATTTTGATACAGCCCATTTCACCAAATTAAGAAAGAGCAAATAATTCTCCTGACAGTCGTCCTTTGTGATGTAAATTGACAAGGAATCCTTCTTTTGTCAATCAGTGTTTTCTTTTGATATAATATCAAATCTGAGATGGTTAATGCATGTTGGCATATAGCTTTTGCATATTCTTTTCTTGCACTTTGCTTAACCAGTGGCAGGCATGTTGCTTGCCCCTTTTATCATCCATCAATTTTATTTTTCTTTCAAAATTTTGATATTAAAAAACAATAACGAATTTTATTATAAGACGTAACTCTTTCAATTATATTTTTTCAATGTGAAATACTAATCCATTTTTATTTAATGAATTCAAACCAGGCTTGATCGACCACAAGGAGATTGTACAACTTCTAGTCCCGTAGAATTCGATACACTTTTATATTCTGATATTCCCACCTAATACAAAGCATCTAAGTTTTTTTGTTTTTAGAAAAAGCTATCTATCACCTTTGGACAATCTGACTCCTGACATCAGATGTTTTGGTAGAGGTTGTGCAATTATAGGAACCACCAGTAACTAGCTGATGCCACAACAGCTGGTTGCTTACACCATAAAGCTAGAGCTCCCACATCTTTCACAAACAAAACACCAACCAAACACAACCTTGTTGAAGTTTAAAAAAAAAAACAAGTGAGCCACACTTGTATTTGGCTAAAGGGTACTTCCCCTGAAGCTGGTTCTTGGCAATTGGAGTGTAGTTATTGTGTTTAATGGAGAAAGCAGTTGGGAGGAATGCTCTCTTGTGTTGTGTGGTTTTGTTCTGCTCTTGGGGCTTCACCTGTGGAGTGCTTTCTTCCAAGGGAGTCAACTTCGAAGGTACTTGATCATTTTCTTGTTTTAATTTAGTCTAGTCATAAGATTAAGCTAGCTAATGTTGGATTTTTTCTCAGTGGTGGCTCTAATGGCTATTAAGGGGTCATTAAATGATCCACATGGAGTACTCAACTGGGATGCAACTGCTGTGGATCCATGCAGCTGGCCAATGATCACTTGTACTGATGGTCTTGTTACTGGCTTGTAAGTCAACTATATTTTTTCGGTTAAATCTCTAATATTCAGAGTCGAGATAAGTCAGTACCCTCACATGCAATTTAATGCAGGGAAGCTCCAAGCCAAAATTTGTCTGGTACACTATCACCAAGTATAGGAAACCTGACAAATCTTCAGCTAGTGTAAGTATACAATTGCTTTAGAATATGCTATGGTTCTGGCAGTTTTGCTCAATCTTATTAAGCAATATGTTTTTTGCAGGCTCTTGCAGAACAACAACATCTCAGGAACCATACCTACTGGGATTGGGAGGCTGTCGAAGCTCAAAACGATTGATCTCTCAAACAACATGTTTAGCGGCCGGATTCCCGTGAATCTAGCTTGGCTGGACAATCTCCAGTACTTGTATGCAGTTTCTGTTCTTCCTGGAACTTCAATTCCTAGTATTTTAATTGCATGTAGTTTGAAGCTGATTATGGTATTTTGAACACAAAACAGGAGGCTGAACAACAACACTCTGGAAGGAGCAATACCTCCCTCATTGGCTAACATGAGCCAGCTTACTTTCCTGTAATAAAGTTAATTGCAACATTTTTTCTTCTCCTGATAAGTACTTCTCTAATCAGATATCTGTTTGGTAACAGGGACTTGTCTTACAATAATCTTAGTGCTCCTGTTCCAACCTTCCACACCAAAACATTCAAGTAAGCGAGTTCTTGCAACCTGTAACTACTTGCAACCGATGACGATCTATTGTCTAATTATTTCGTTATGGGATGACGCAGCGTTGTCGGAAACTCCATGATATGTACAAACGGGCAAGACTGCTCTGGTGCAATGTCCATGCCTCAGTCTTTGTTGTTGAATAATTCTCAAAGTAAGTTCAAACTTCACTCCTGTACTGTAGCAACTTCATTGCAAGTGATTTCAAGTTTTGAATTCATTTTGGCTCCAAAAGATAAGCTGCTCTCATATATCTTACCTTTTCAACTTTCTTCCTGATACAATGATAAGGCTGTGACTTTAGCTAACAAGCTTATGATCCTAATTTATCTTCACAGTCCCCTTCTTTTGCTCTTTTTTTAACCCTTTAGTTTTCAAAATTGAGTACCGTTGGATCAAAGTCCCTTAACACTTGGACCAACTCGTCTTTCTTTTTCACTTTGACATGTTGTGCATGCTAAATTTTTTAGAACTCGTTATTCTAAAAGGAGTTTTGTTTGTTTTTAAGATTCTCAACCTTATGGAAGCAGAAAAGGCCACAAGATAGCCTTGGCTTTTGGTTCAAGTCTAAGCTGCATAGGCCTGTTGGTCCTTGGGTTTGGCTTCCTTACCTGGTGGAGGCAAAGACACAACAAACAAGTGTTCTTTGATACTAATGGTCAGTAATAACAATTAATCAGCAAATAATAACATTTTGTTATCAACTAACATACAAGGACATTGAAAAGTTTCACGTTTACCTGAACTTTCAGAGCAAACCCATGAAGAAATCAACTTGGGAAACTTGAGGAGATTCCAGTTCAAAGAGCTTCAGGTGGCCACAAGCAACTTTAGTAGCAAGAACTTGATAGGGAAAGGAGGGTTTGGAAATGTCTACAAAGGCCATCTGCAAGACGGCACCCTCGTGGCTGTCAAAAGGCTGAACGATGGAAATGCTGCTGGTGGTTACGTCCAATTCCAGACCGAGGTGGAGATGATTAGCCTGGCCGTGCATCGGAACCTTCTCCGTCTACATGGGTTCTGCATGACAGCCTCGGAGAGGCTATTGGTCTACCCTTACATGTGCAACGGAAGCGTTGCGACCCGTCTCAAAGGTAACATTAAGCCAGTTGGAAACCTGTCATAGAAAAAGCTGTGTATTAATGCAGAAAATTTTCTGTTGCAGCAAAGCCAACACTGGACTGGGGAACGAGGAAAAGGATTGCGCTCGGAGCAGCCAGAGGATTACTATACTTGCACGAGCAGTGTGACCCCAAAATCATTCATAGGGATGTCAAAGCAGCTAATATATTGCTCGACGAATATTGTGAAGCTGTGGTGGGAGATTTTGGCTTGGCCAAGCTGTTGGATCATGGGGATTCCCATGTAACGACCGCTGTTAGGGGTACAGTTGGTCACATTGCTCCCGAGTATCTCTCAACAGGGCAATCCTCCGAGAAAACAGACGTTTTCGGGTTCGGCATCCTTCTCCTTGAACTGATATCTGGATTAAGAGCGCTAGAATTCGGCAAGTCGGCTAATCAGAAAGGAGCAATGTTGGACTGGGTAAGTGGAATGCTCCTCTATAGAATCATTGTTCTGTTCATCCTACCAAGTACGTGTCAACTTCGAGGTTGCCTTTTGATCCATGATTTACTTTCAGGTACGAAAGATTCAACAGGAAAAGAGGCTCGAGATTCTAGTTGACAAGGACCTAAAGAACGACTATGACCGGATCGAGTTGGAGGAAATGGTGCAAGTGGCCCTCTTATGCACACAATATCTCCCTAGCCACCGACCGAAGATGTCCGAAGTGGTCAGGATGTTAGAAGGAGATGGCCTAGTGGAAAAATGGGAGGCTTCTCAGCGAGCAGAGGCACCACGTAGCCGAAGCAGCGAGTTCTCCTCCTCGGAGAGGTACTCGGATCTGACAGATGACTCGCTGCTGCTCGTCCAGGCAATGGAGCTATCCGGGCCACGATAACACATCAAAGTAATAAACTAACAACCAACTGATCTGATCCGGGAGAAAGTGAAGAATGATGAATGTACAGAGTATCACATTTGGTTACCAAAGTGCACCACGGGTTTAGTTGTTGTCATTCTTTATTTCTTCTTTTTTATGTGGTATTGATTGGATTTGGTCTTGGAATTATTGTGTGTGTGCAAATGGGAATGAGCTTTTATCTCTTATCTGTTTGTGATCTTGGTCCTAATCTCTGCTAAATTGTGGGAAGACAATAATTTTCGTTTAAACCAATAATGGTGATTGTGGTATTAATAGTCAAGATGAAGCTATTACATAGTCTTTGGGGTAACTTTAAAAACTCGACTAGCTATATACTTCAAAGAAAAAGAAAAGGAAAAAGTCCACTTTAGTACCCTGTGATTTGGCCCCTTACCAACTAAGTTTCTGTGGTTTAAAAGTGTTAGTTCGAATCTAACTTCGTCCAATTTTTCCATTTGGGTCACTTTTGACCAGTTCGATTCATTTTTGTTCATTTTGGTCCGATCAAATCTGGCGTTTTCAACGCCGATTGTCGACTCTGGTTGACTCTCCGAAGTGTCCCTGATGTGTAGATACCAGTTTCACATGTCTTTGTCACCGAAATCACAAAATTGAGCTTCAGATTTTCGAATCAAACAGATCAGACGTGACCCAAATGAAAAAATAGGACGAAGTTGGACTCGGATTAACACTTTTAAATCAAATGGACTTAGTTGGGAACAAGTCAAACCACAGGGTACTAAAGTAGATTTTTCCCAAAAGAAAACCCAAAGGAAAAGCCGGTAACTTTCAGTTACGTCCTTAATTATGAAATCCAATATTACATCACGACAAAGAAGGAACAAAACAGAGAAAACCCAAGTCAAGTGACTACAGAGACAAAGTGGAAGAAAGGAGGACAAACACGCTAACGAAGACGACAAACTTATTAAGGAAAGCCACGAAAGTCTCAAGACTTATACCTACTTTCACATCTCTCGCTATGAATGCGCAAGACCAAGACTACTAATTGTATCGACTATCCAATTTACAAATTCTAAGTTGTTTTGTCACCTAAACCACGAGGTTTTAAGCGATTTTAATTACAAATTGACTCAACTGATACATTTTAAAACATATAAATCTTAGATAGGAACGATAATCAAATATATTGTGATTAAAAAATTTATACCCACAAGCACCACCGAAATGCAACATTTATAAAAGTAAAAGTTTATTGCAATACTTAAACTACCTTTAGGTCCTCCATTTTTCATGGTGCGTCTCAGATATCAAAACGAAGAGTACATGACAATCAAATCTCGATTCGGGTTGAGAAGTGAGATTGAAAATTTTTTTGCACAAAAACGTATTATAGAAATTGCCCCATGAGAAAAATACAGGGATGATAATTAACAATTATGTTCCTCAACTAATAGTCAAATATATATTTTTAAATGGGCATCCCAGGCCCAACGTTCAGTCAAATTACCGATATGGACTCACAATTTTTTAAAATTATTTTATCATCCTTTTAATTTGCTAAATACGACTCTCAGATCCCTATTACAAAACATAGTCATTTTTTTCCGGCGATGTCTAATGGTTATATTAGAGCCTTAATGGAACAATAGTTTTCTCTCACTCCAATGATTCTTGCAATGAACTAAGTATCACTTTTTTTTATATTTATTTATTTTAGAAACAACTCACTATCACTTTGGGGAATATAGCATTAATATGGGGTAATTAACCGGAAGGGGGTTGGTTTAAAAATGAATTGTCAAAAAGGGGTCCTCGGGAAATCTATTCCCTGTTTGGAGTTGGCACGAAATCGCAGCTGTTATTGCGACTTCGGGCTGCCCAAAATCGCAATTTTTCGTGCGATTTGGGACCAAAGTCGCAAAATTTTACGCGATTTCAGACCCAAAGTCGCACGTTTTCTCCCGGATTTGTACAAGGCTTGGACATCGGCTCGGCGTGGATCAAACCGACCCGCACAGATTCTTGCGATTTCGGACAAACCAACCTCGCATCATAATATGCGATTTTGGATATTGATTTTGGAATTTTTTTTTCAATCTCGCATTAAATAATGCGATTTCGAGATTAAACCAATCATCTCGCATTAAATAATCACCAAACACGCACAGAATATTGCGGTTGTGTTCATTTTTTGAAATTATTTATTATATATTTGTGGGTGTCGATTTTGGACTAAGAGGGTGAGGACAGATCAGGTCAATTGCTAATTAATGTGAGAGAGAGGCTGGCAAAGAGATTGCGGTTACAATATTGACCCAAAATATTTGACGAAATGGGTTTCTTTTAGCCTTGTTGTATCTGAAAATAAAACGATGGCAAAAGGGAAAACCAATAGTAATTGTCCAAAGCAAAGCAAAAAAAAGTAATAGTATTATATTCTCGATAACCTAAAAATAGTATTATATTCTCTATAATTTAAAGTAAACAAATATTTATTATATTATTTTTATGGTATATCAGACGTAAAAGATAATTCTTAGCAATACAAAATGTGATTTTTCCTCATCTAAAAATATATATGTTCTTATACCTAATATATATGTATATTTTTTTTATCATAGCTCGTTAGAAATCTATAAAAATTGTTTTATCATAGATCGTTATTATATTATTGTTTTATCATACCATTGTAAAATTATTCAAGAATTGAAACAACATAGTAAAGGACGTTGATACATTATTAATAACCGTGGACCGGTAAATGGAAGTGAAATTTTTTGCGCACAGAGAATATTGGAAGTTGGAGCAATTCTCTAAACGTTGTGAAAAACAAGGCAGGAACCAAAATCGCATATTATAATGCGAGGTTGGTTTGTCCGAAATCGCAAGAATCTGTGCGGGGTCGGTTTAATCCGTGCCGTGCTCAAAATCGCATAGAATAATGCGAATTTGGTTGTGAGTCGATGTGAAATCGCGTAAAATTTTGCGACTTTGGTCCGAAATCGCACGAAAAATTGCGATTTTGGACAGCCCGAAGTCGCAATAACAGCTGCGATTTCGTGCCAACCCCAGACAGAGAATAGATTTTCCGAGTACCCCTTTTGGCAATTCATTTTTAAACCAACACCCTTCCGGTTAATTACCCATTAATATGAGACAGAGAAAAGGAGACAAGTGATAATATAATGTTGTACTACGTGATATGATGGTTTGTAAGGACCCAGTTCGTCTTCAGACCAATCACAGTTTATTTCACTTTTTCTAAAGTGTCCTCGACTACTTCGTGAGGAAGCAGAGTAGCAACTATATTATGGAAGAGGTTGTTAATCCATTTACCCTTCATTCCCAAGAGACATAACACTCTCATCTCACCTGAGCAGCTTGTAAGTTAATTAATTATAAGCAGCTTCTTAGTACTTAATTCTGTTGTTTGTGTTCCATTTCCATTAATTATGAGACTTTTAACTTGTGATCATGTTTTTGTTATTATAAAGTTTGCAATAATCAACAGGTTGTCCGTGATCAAGTGGCCTGGATAGTCAGTCCAGGATGGATAGAATCAGTGACTTGCCTACTCATATCATAGAAAAAATTCTAGGTAGCTTGCCAATGGCAGATGCTGTCAGGACCAGTATATTGTCAACGAAATGGAGGCAAAAATGGGAAGAAGCTCCCCAGCTCGTATTCGACCGCAGTTTCGTCAGCTATCTGCAGAAAAGGCGAGGACCCATGAGTGATTCGGATCTGATGACAATGATAATCTCCGAGGTGCTAGTGGTTCATTCCGGGTCAGTCAACAAGTTCGTTCTCTCCATTCCGCAGTTGGAAAGCTGCCCCGAGATTGATCGCATAATCCGGGTCCTAGCCAAGAGAGGTGTCCACGATTTCAAGCTTTCCATCTTGAGCGAGGGCTTCCACAAGTTGCCTTCCCACCTGTTTGCATACAACCAACTCAGGAGTCTCAAGCTTTACTCGTGTGTGGTCGAAACTCCGCCCGGGTTCGGAGGGTTCAATAAGCTTGCAACTCTGGAGTTTCAGAAAGTTGTCGTCGATCCTGACTTCTTCGAGGCTTTCATTGCCAAGTGCCCGCAGCTCGAGAGGCTGGTTCTTAGTGGCTGCATTTGCGAATCCCCCTGCGTCATCAACCTCAACGCTCCGAACCTGAAGTTCTTCTACTACTCTGGGGAGTACGCGTCTATTTGTTTCAAGGACACACCACTTCTCGAAGGCGCATCCGTTTATAACCCTGCAGGTGAACATCCGCAGGATGGTGCCTCGAAAATGAAAAGGCGTTACTTGGATGAGGTTCTTTCGGGGCTGCACAGTATACGATCTCTGAGCATAGACAATTACTTTCTCAAGGTATGGAATTGAAACACATCATTCATTAATTTCTTCTTACATTCATTTGACGAGTTTGCGATCGTTGATTAGACCATCATCGTCCGCGACACATCAAGGAAGCTTCCAAATGGTCTGAACCAGTTAAAGAGTCTCGAGGCGTTCGATCTGTGTCTCACAGATGAGGCGGAATTCTCATGCTTGCTTGGCCTAATTAGAAGCTGTCCTAATCTTGAAGAGCTTAGGATTGAGGTTAGCTGCTATTCGAACAATATACATCATGATCAATGTATCTCCGTCTTTAGTCCGAATTCGATTCTGATTCCCTTCTGCAGATGATCCCTGCTGAAGATTTCGAAACAAGTCCGTCCCTGCCACAGATAAATGCCGATGGGATCCCCGTCTTTATGCTGAACAAACTCCGGAAAGTGAACTTCCACGGGTTTGGAGGTACAAGTTTCGAAATGGAGCTGATCAAGTTTCTGCTGTCCAAGCTGTCAGGACTAAGGATTATGTATGTCCAGCCTCCTGCTGGCATGGAAGACAGGGAACAACTCAAACTCGTGAAGCGGATTGTCCGGTTTCAACGCGCGTCGCCTAATGCCGAAATCATCTACGGAGATTGATGTTACAACTTGCATATTAGCAGCATGCTGATGCTATAGATGTGGTGCTAGTGTTTTATGTAATAATATGGATGGTTTATTGTATGCATAAGAGGTTGTTTTATGCACCTGCAAACAACTTATGAATAATTTTGCAGAACACCTTATAGGCAACTTTGATCAAGAACAGATAGAGAAGAAAGTGTCGCATAGGCTTGTTTAATGATGTTTCGAATAATTAGGGTTTAGGGGCGTGATTGTCAACATATACCCTTGAATTAAATGAAATATAACCTTATAAAACTTTCTCTTGATGTGCAATATCATGGAAATGATAATATGAATGGTTAAAATGCTTCACTATTAAAATGTCAGACATGAGAGACATTTCTTTGCCTCCAGGTCCAAAAATGTTAGCAGACTTGAGTACCCTATTGAGTTAACATCAGACGACAACAAAGGCAAATGCGTCAAGTCGAAGGAGAGATCCGAATGAGGCGTAAACGAAATGAGTGGAATGTTAATGAGCGTTGGTTGTCGTTCTTTGCTTATGTATGAATATCATGGGACTGTCGGATTCAACTCCGAGAACGGAAGCTCAAGAACAAAGCAAGTCCGATGCCGCCAACTGAAATTGCAAGAGCCAGAGGAAGTTTAACCTGCTCAGCATCTGGAACTACACTTTTAGTTCTCTTGGTTCTTGCTGGCCGCAATCTGTCGCTTGTGTTCTCCCGTACGAGATTGGTTAGACTATCCAACTGGTGCATCATCTGACGCTGTCCCCGTGCAATGACAGATATCTGCAGTTGAGCATACACAAAAGTTTGGATTACTAGCTCGAGCATCATTCAAGAAATTGGTGAAAGAAAAATGCCTTTCAAATATGCAGAGTACACACCTCATCCACTAGCGAAGAATCCCTCGTGAGTTGTGACGAAGAAGACGAATGGGGCAACTTTGATCCAGTCAACGAACCATTTCCCAATCCGGTAATGAAGTAAGAAGTTGGTCCAGACCCATTGCATGCTTCTGTTGGAAAAGCCATGCTTTCTTGACTAGGATAATTTCTCTTCACAGAAAGCTTGGAGTTTAACTCTTCAATACGGCTCGTGAAGTCGTCCATTCTATCATTTAACGAGGATATCTGCTCCGAAAGCTGAGTGACGGAACCCTATATTGCGATGAACAAGAGGATTTAATCTATACGCTACTGTGATAGCGCTAGGAAGTTCAACAATCAAAACGGACTTCCAAAATACCTGGTTTGCCAACACCGACGACGAATCATCATTTCTGCGACCAAATCTCTGAGAACGGTCATTAAGCTTGGCGATATTGTCGTCCCTTTGGGTTGAATAAGAATGTGACATACCACTGCTTGAGGTAAATGAAGTTTACCCAATTGCCCGAGAGAATGCAATAACAACAAACAAATTCTGAAAACAAAAAGATCAAAACAAATACCTTTTCAGATTCTTCTTTCTCATATCAACTCTATCTGCAAATGCTCGCGATAAGGCCTCTTTTGGACTCGATACAACATCTTCATCTAAGCTGAGTTTCGTTTTCAAATCCTCTGGTAAAGCCTGCAGGTCAAGTGATCGTGAGATCACGGAAATCCGCAAGTGCAGAACAGTTGATAAATGATTGTCAACTTACCATAACCTCATTTACAAGCTTCTCCAGTTGAATTTGTTCTATATAGGTACGTGCTATGTATGACCCTTCCAAGCCTAGCTGCTCTGCAACAAATTTTACGACCAGGCGATCCTTTCCTTGCACCTGACACATAAACAAACATGTCACCTTAACGCCTCCGATATGAGTTGCTAGAAACAGCTACAACGATAGGATTTTGCGGAGCTTCATTACCTTTGAGCACGCAAGAAATGAAATGAGTAAACTAGAAAGATTTAGAAATGAGAAAAAATAGTCCTATCTTGAAAACTAGCGCTAATCGAATGCACAAATTAACTTAAATTAGGATGATCGGAGAAAAATATTCCTTCTCCAAAAGATGATCCATGTAATGACTGACCCACAAACTTATTGCTTGTGTTACATAAACAATTTCAATTAAATACTGCTTTAACCGAGGCTATTGCATTGTTTGAGAAAAAGAGTATTGTAAGTAGTTTCGATAAGCTAATGCGAAAAGTGATCTGATTGGTAACTGAGACAGTTATCTAAAAGATAAAAAGAAAATGAATGCATATAACTAAGATTCAAATCTAAATCGCTGAATAACAACATTGTTCGACTTAATCCAGAGAAATAAAGTAACAAAGAGAAGTCACCGTTAAGAACCATCAGATGGTACCTGAATATAATGTCGATTTAGCTGCTCAAGCCAATCTACCTTCACAGACACTCTTTCGTCAGTAAACCCGTGGCTGTTTCTTTTGAGTATCGTAGCTATTGTGTATCCTAGGGCCATTAAGCCACCAAGCAGCCGAACACTAACTTCAAAAGTTATTCTTGGTGATATAACAAACGGTACATCTGTCACCCATTCCTGTGGCATTGCAAGTCTATATCAGTAAACGTAATAAGATCTGCAAGTTAAATGCAAACCATTAGATTACTTGTAGTTGAAACAAGTCCATCTAAATTATTCCATTGGATAAGAATGCTAATTACTGAAGCAAAACGAGCCAGTTATAGCATATGAGCACCTACAACTAGTTAAGGACAAAACCTATAGTTAGCTATGCTTTACCATCTAAAGACACAGTTAACCACCTCCCAATGCTCATTTCCACAAATGGTATGCGTTCATTATTTCGAAAACGACCATATGAAATAATAGCAACAATAGAAAATAGCATCACAACTAAAATTTGGCGGCGAACCTCAAACATGAGACTGTACTTTCCATCTTTATTGCGCATCCTCAAATATGACTGGCAAGATTCAGGATCTTCACCAGGTGGCAAAAGATATATATCATAGATTTGTTCCATTGTCTCGGTAAACTCTTCAGACAAAGCAGCTTTGATGTCATCCTCTGCCACTTCCCTTGCTGACTACAAGGAAAACAAAGTAATCAGACAACACTCAGAGGAGGACAGATTGTATTCAGCTTACGGCAGGCAGCATAAAATGGCTATATCTTCCGAATGATTATGTCCCGCGAGCACAATAGTTAAGAAATCGCAGCATGGAAAAGATTTGAGGAAAAATAGATGGATCAAGCCAAAAACAACCTTTAAAATATAGGTGGGACTTTGGAATCCAGTAAAAGGATTGAACTTGTTAATTATTCTTATATGAGCTGTTTGGAGATCTGGCTCAATGAAGGCTTTGTACATGGGATACACCTGCACAAAATGACAAGTGTCAAGGATCGGTAAGCAAACCACCTTGATTGGAGTGAAATAGGAAATTTGTACCAAGTATATGACAAAACAAACCGTTTCAGAAATTTGCTGGATTATTTCCTCGGGTTCTTGACCGGCACGTTGGATATCACGTAAAACTCTTTTTACAAGATCAAAATGAACACCGCCCGTTACGGATACTCTCAAATCCAGCAAAGGCCGTAACTTTTCACTCAATGCATATATTCCCTCGATGACCACTACCCTGGAAGTAGGAACTTCAATTGTCCTGCACAAATTAAATGCAAAAGTCAGAGAAACTAAACAGTTGGGCAATAGAATAGTTTGTTCCCGAAATCAATACCGATGACCACGCTGTTGCAGAGAGTCCCACATCGGGAGTTGCAAATGGGATGGGATGGGATGGGATGGGTTGGATTGGTTCATAAGGTGGGAGGATCCACCTAAACACAGCTTTAAGGTTTTGGGTAAGAATATGGAAATTCATATATGGTATCAGAGCCAATTACTCTGACGAGCCCATGGCCTATATGCTTGCACGACCCCGTTTGAAAACTCGAGAGGCAGAGTTAGGCCCATGCCAATTTCAGCCCGATGAGCTTCATTTATGGGGGCGCGCTGGAGAGTGTTCTACATAGGAAGTTGCAAGTGGGATGAGTTGGTTTATAAGGTGGGAAGATCCACCTACTCGCAACCTTAATGTTTTAGGTAGGATATGGAAATTCCTATACACGTCAGCCACCCACAAGATGGCATGAGCTAAGACTAGTAATTTTAATTTGAGAAAGCATGAGACGCAACCTGTATCCTACTCTGGAGCTAGACTTGAAATCATATATAGGAACCTCAACAGCTTTTCCTGATTTTAGATCTTGGACATTCTGGAGCAAAGTGTCATAGTCTGTCAACCGAGGATCTGTTCGAAGGCATGGTTAAACCGACATGTAGAGGTCAAAATAATTCAATACAAACTGTATTGCGGTAAATGGCATAACTTGCAAATAACTGTGCCACAGGCCTTTCCAGTTACTTTCGGAGCCAAATGAAGTGTACATATTTTGCATCTTAAAGAAGGGCAGGACCAGCATGCAAGCAACCCCTAGCTAAGTAAAAGCTCAAGCAAAACGGTCTAGCTAAAGAGTAACTGAAATCAATAAAAAAATACAAATCACTAAAATCTACACATGGATGTAAAATGGTCAACTATTAAAAATAATTGATGCAGTCTACGGAATGTAAGGCTTAATTCCTGTCCTTTTTTCTTTATATTAAAAAAGGAAAAGCATTACGTCCTTGAGAAAAAGTTTCTTCCGTGGCCTCAATATAAATGAACTGAATAAATGGTCTAGGGGACATGATTCCTAACGGCAAATAAAAACAGGCATAACAGCACCTGAATGTTTGACCACTTTTCAGGATTAAACTTGGATGCCCCGAAGTATAACTTAAAGGATAACGACCAAATAGACATTGAAATGACACCAACGCCATGTATCCTTATACTCTATATAACTGACAGCTATCAATTAACGGAAAACTTACCATCAAAATTCCCATCGACGATACGGCTTGCATCATTGTAGTTGTCCATGGATATTACAGCAACACTGGGCATGAAATTCTGTATCTTTTCAGTGAAAATGGTCTTGCCAGCTCCTGAAGGACCAGCTAAACCAACTAAAATAATTCCCTCATTCTTTTGCGCTAATAACTGGCATGCACGGATAAATACGAAGAATCCCTTCTCAAATGATAAAGAACTCTGAAATGGAACAATCTCATAACGGTTGGAGTTCTTCCTCTTAACCAGTTTAACTTGATCTTTCAGAAGACCCATCCTTTTTGGGTGTAATTCAGAACCAGAATTATCTAAGGCCATCAGGGATAGGCTGGTCTCTCTACAAGAGAAACAAACAAAAGCAAAGTTGATGCTAATAAAACCAGATGTAATTGGTCAGCATTTATGCATGCAAAGACATACTCATGAAAGATAGCTGGTTGAAAACTAATGAAGAGACTCTTGTGAGATGCTATACAAATTGATAAATCAAGACAGAGAAAACTAAGCTAATAACGAAAACAGTGAATCAATATGAAACTGGTTTTTTGCACTAGGCAACCGGTCTGCAGCACAGACAGCGGTTCTACAGAAACGAGACTACAATAGTTTCCACAACAATGAGACCGCAATATGCATCTGAAATTAAAGCTAGTTAAAAAAGTTGGCATGACATTCTTCAACCAAATGCTGTTCTGCCTAACCATCATTCTTGTCTGAACATTCCCTTTGATAATGCATCATGAAATCCGTATACAGAAACCACTTTGATATAATTTTAGCTTTTTCCACATTATTTTGAGTAAATTCCTTCACTAATCTATATAAGGCGAACTAATCCATCCCATGCAAACAAGAAACTCTAAGCAAGATTACTCTTGAACCCAGAATATCAATATGTAACCGTCGAGTCTCAATGCAAGTGGCAAAAAAGTTGCTCTAACATAGCAGACTCGCGAAAGAAGGTAAACAAAACTAAGTTCTACCGCGTCCAACCCAACAGCTACCTTTCCCTGTCACATTGGCAACCACCGAAAAACTAAGCCACTCCGTAATGCCTCCAAATAAATAACAATGTACAAGTATGAGCAAGACAGTGATGTTTTTTTGTAGAACAAGAAGCACGACAATTGCTGATTAACCAACCAGCACCAAAAAACAACTATATCCATTCAATCACAGAGCTTTACGATCCATGTTATGAGAATCAGACATCACTATACGAGTATAAAATTCGGAAAAGGACCAAAATATTGAAAAAGAAAATATAACTACCAGAGGCCAGAGCTACCACATTGCAGACAAAATTTCATCCAGAGCTTGCAATGAGAGAAGGATCAAAATTCAAAACATAAACCACAACACAACAAAAAAAATTATGTAATCCAACTAATAAAGACCAACACAACCGCACCAAACAACTAAAAAAAAATATACTGAAATCGATCAAAACGGCGGTGACCCAGATGGCGAAACGACAGAGGAATCACAACCCAGAAGCCAAAATTTGCAGAAAATTTAAGAAACGAAAGAAAGTTGGAAACTTGGGAAGAAAAGAAGTCACTAACCACAACTTCAGTCGAAAACTATAAGAACCCGTAGAAGAAGAAAGGAGAGGACAAGCTTTTATTTTGATGGGTTTTAGCTTGTGAGTTGGGTTTAGTTTATATATTACGCTTTCTTCTTCCTTTTTCTGTTTCTGGGGAGGACTGTGATATTTGTTATTATTTATTTCTATTTTATAACCCAGGAATCTGAATTTTATCAGTTTTTCTACGTTTTTGGGGAATTGGGAATTCTAGGTTCCAGAGAATCTCTTGTTTCGCCTCAGAAAGAAGGGCCCAAGATCGCCGCGAATCAGTTTCCCTTTTTTATTTTTTTAAAATGAAATATTTTTTTTGCTTTTTTTTTCCTAAAAGAAAGTTGATTTAATCGTATGTACTGCACTTTTTGCAATTTAAATCTTTTGTTGATAGTTTAGTCTGTTAACAGGTTATAAATTTGTACAAAATATTTTACAAGTACATTACAATACAAACTTTACTTATAAAAATTTAAAATATATATTTTTTAGAATCCACATTATTATTGTATGAGCTTTATTCGCGAGACCGCCTTAAAATTATTTGTTGGAAGTGTTGTAAATTTTTTTATTATGCAATGAAATTAACTACCTATTGTTTTAAATTGTAATTTTGATAAGAAAAGTTAACAAAATTAGCCTAAATAGAATTTATATAACTATTATTAAATAGATTATGAAAACATAATTACATAAAATAATTCACAAAAAACAAAGAAGCTGAGCTTTTGAGATTACAACTTTTGGACGGTACCTGTCCTGTCCTGTCCCTTCGTTAGGTGTAAAACCAAAAAGACCAGTTGGCGGTGGCAAGTGGGACTCGGAGGAATCAGTTTACATTCAATTCAATCTATAAAACTTAATTATTTCAGTACGAACAAATAGTATAGGCTTATGCTAAAACTAATCAAGCAATTTTAATTTTTCCCAAAACTAATCATCTTTTTTGATATGTCCTAAACAAACATATCCTAAATCAGTTTGGTTACTGATTTAGACTAAAAAAATAGAGATCAAAAGCCGATTCCTAAATTTGGATGATTCTAAAATTGCTCTTATTCCAGGATCCGTAACTGATGAATTTTTTAAGGACTAATGGCTGCAAATTTTTTTTTTGTTTTTTAGAAAGGACGACATTAAGTCAATATTTGTTTTTTTTTTCAAATGTTCACGATAAATTACGAAAATGGTACTCAAAAAATTTTAACTATCAAATTGGTGTTCACGTAAGACATAAGTATTTTATTCTATGGCTTGGAGTTACAGAAAAACTATCGTTAACTATCAGATTACGGAAAAATTTCCGGAATTAAGTCATAGGTTTTCTTGTGGCATTTTTTTTCTTCATTTTTTGAATTCTTCTTCATCGTCTCCTCATCTTCGAGCCCGGAGATGGAGAAACCTTCATTCGGTCATGTGTGGAGACACTAGGCCGAATGAAGGTGTCTCCATCACTGTCCCTCCTCTGTCGCAGCTCTTTCTCGACTTCCGTCGGAGCTCCTCTACGTAACTTAGATTTTTGGCTGGTAAAGGGGAAGGACGAGGACGGAGGATGGGGACACTATGTCGAATGAAGGTGCCTCCTTCACAGTGTCACGATCTAAGGACTCTTCTCAATTTCTATCATATCGAAACTCCCATTCAATTGGGTTCGTAACACACAGCCCCACTCCGTGGCATGGATTTTTGGCCAGTGAAAAGAGAGAACGAA
>SOPF01026511.1:11105-65746 GCA_012979155.1 Hypericum perforatum | reverse complement strand
AAAATTATTTAAACGTCCATAAATAAAATATCGTGTGGAACTATTCAAATATGCATAAGTGAATCATTCTTTATAACTAAGTAGAACCATTTGAACATTCAAAATAAATTTGTATAAAATATAAATACATGACTGAATCCGATAACTATTGCGGCTCTATTGCGATGCCGAAAAAGTAAAGACAACCTTTGAAACTTCGGTTGGACAGTTGAGCCTTGTCCTTCCATTATTATAATTACAATTTGCGTCGTCTTCAATATGATCCATCGTTATTATAAAATACGTGTGCTAATTAGTGATTACATAAATACTGATATGATTTGAGCACGAGGACAAGCTAATTCGTGACCTTTAATCACATTGATGAATACTTTTATTACACAAATGAACATAACAATGCTCGGAGTTTAATTTAGTATTTACAAACTTCGTGTAGGCAAAGAAAATAAACAAAATGCAGAGTCCGGGATAATACTTTAATCCGGCTAGATGTGAACAACTCTACTTAGGAAGAAACTTAAAATATTGAAATAGTTAATATGTTTTCAACTATAAAACAAAATTATTTAAGACGTATAAAAATTCAAATTATTATAAATAGTGTTAAAATCTTAGTATCCAATTCAAAAACTTAATACCTAATTCATTTGTTATTTCTGATATTGTATTTTCTTCAACATATTTCTCGAAACTAATTCCGACTAAAACCTACCTCTTGTGTTTTCAAATAGAATTGTGTGTCCACAGCCATCAATGGACTTCACAATAATTCGGAATCAACCTATTCTCTTGCAATATCACAAGTTAATCCAAATTAAAACATTAAATCCTAACTCATTTGTTGTTTCGAGTGTGTTTTCAATATTTTTTCAACAATTATTTAACACAACGCATTCTTAAAGATTCAAACTCGAGATTTGATTAATATATAACAATTTTTGTCGTTAGTTAATCTAAATATGTGTTAGTTGCTCGACTTTTAATTTAGCACTTACAAACTTTGTATAGAGAAAAAAAAGAGTTCAACATCTTCACTAGATTGATTGCTTTCGGCAGATAGCTAGTTTGGTTAATTATTTGGTCGGCGGCTGCGGTGAATGTGACAGGAACACCAAAGGCAACTTGTGCTGGCCTCTGAAAACCCCTTTTTTTTTTCTCGGGTCAGCAAATCGGAGGGGAGTTAGGTTAAGGGGTAGAAACAGAAATCACGTGATCTCTTCAATCAAACTGCTCACAGTGTGATACGTGGCTTTTTTTATTAAATTAAATTTTCTCGGCTCCTGAAGTCAACGGCTGACTTCCTCAACATCTGAATTCTGATCCTTCTTTTCATTATTTTAGGCCCATGCAGCATTCTTCAATTCATGGAATTCAATGCTCAACATTTTCTGATTTTCAAAAGGTAAGTGCGTAATTTTAATGGAAGTCAATTCGAAATTTAAATGTTAATAATATATTTCATATCAGAAGAATTTATATTTGAATATTTATGCAAGAGAGAACATTATGAATTTTTTATATATAATAATCTAACGACGTTAACCGTAGATATACGAGGTTATATTTTACTTCTACAGTCTAGACCTCTAGTTATGGAAGAGTTTAGTATAATCTCTTTTTTTACAATCATTAATAATCCGTTTCCGCCAAGTGACCTTTGGTTCAGCGACATAAGGGTGGAGAGGGATTTGGGAAGTCCAGGGTTCGATTCTTGGCATTGACGTTGTAATAGAATAAGTATTAGTATAGGAACTAGAATAGGAACTCAAAAAAAAAATTAATAATCCGTTTCCTATTGAAAAAATCTTATACAAATCACTTGGTTTGTCTCTCAAACCTCATGAAATTGCAACTGGTCCAAACATTTTCACATGCTAATAGAAAATTATTCCACTAATCTTCGCACCTAGAAATGAATTCTTAAAAATTTCTTACATGTATGTGGTTGGGTATTGGGTAAATGCTTCTTTCTCTTTAGAAGACCACGTTCTACTATCAAAACGACAGAATCGGAATACGAGCAACCACTTTTCTTAATACATCACTTAGAAACTTTTCATTAAAAACATATGACTGCAGTAAATAGAGTTATTTTAAAAAAAAATGAATCCACTTTTATTAAAACCAAAAGAAAAGAAGAAAAATAGCTACATAAATATTCTACCCCTAAACGAATTCAGATAATACGAGAGTCGTTTTTGTTAAATGGTAGACATGGTGATAGTGCACATGGTGATATTTTTGATAAGTATAAAAATTGTAATAATAACTTATTATTATTATTGCATCATGCTGACAGGTGGTAAAATAAAATTTTAGAAATAACATTTGTTATTTTGGACATTAAATCATTGGGACAAGACCAAATGAGATAAAAATATATAGCTCCCTATTCAGAATTTAGTTGGGGAATCATGTTATACCGTTTTCATCACATTAATTACATTTAATTAGAGGGGTCCAGGACAAAAGAAAATGGAAACTGACCACATTGGTGGCCATCGCCGTCGTCTTTGTGCACGTTAATGTTTACATATAAAGAGATGGTTGATGGTCCTCCATGCACAAAAATGTCCACTACTAATTTCGCTGTTCAAATAAAAAAATTTGTCATATAATTGGTGGCGTCCAGTACCCCACAAAAATGATATTTTTTTTTGGTTACTTTTTAATTTATGTAATTAACCTAAATTTAGATATTTAATGATCTTGAATTATATTTTTGTTATTAAGTAAATTTTTTCTATCTTCATTGAGAAAAAAAATTGAACTACCAACTCCTTACAAGAGAATTATGTTACATTGCAATCCAATTTTTGTGATGTATTTGCCATGACACTGTCGGCGGATCCAAGTACTGTTTGTGTTTTCACGTGCCCAATAGAGTAAGGCCTCATCCAGTAACTATCACCATTTATTTTGGGCGGCGCCATTGCAAGATAATTTTTTAAACAGTATTTAGAGTCAAGAGTAGTTGGATTTTTGTAGTTTATGCGTTTGTTTTGATTTTTTTCTAATTTTGTTTACATTATATATTATATCTATATCTATATATATTTAGTTTTGTAAAGAATTTTGGTTGAAAACGATAGAATTGGCAAGTGTTAAGGAGCTTGTCATCTCTAAAAAGAGAAGGTTAAGACTTACAATGGTATGAATTTTTTTTTTAGTAATATGATCTCTTGAAAAATATGTATATTGTCCTTACAATAACTTTTATCCGATGAACGACGGTCATTTCTGTCGCCATTGTAAAATCACTAAACCCAACTTTCTTCCCTAGTCAAAGGTGGTTCTTACGGTCAAGTTCTCTTTCTTCTGCCTATCCACTTAGGAGACGATTTGCGTCCGACTCGAAAAAATTACAGGGCTCAATAATATTCTACTCTTAACACATAGATTATAAAAAAGATTTTGAGCGAAAGAATTTTGGTTATTTCCATCACAATTTCAACATACCTTGGTTAATGAAGAAAATACAAAATATTTATTGAAAGGTTAACTTGTATAGTACAATATTCACAATATATATTTCCAATATAATACACAGTTATGAACGTGAATCACTAAAACCCCACAGTGATAAAATGTACTAAGAAAAATCAAGATGGGAAAGGACATATCATTGATTTGTGATGCAGGTTTATTTAGAACTAAACCTTAGTGTTACATTGATGAGTAATACTATTTTAGTTATAGACAAAAACATGGAACGCAATAGGAAAGAGCACTTGCGATCGGCAAATACAAATTGATTCGGCAATTTCCATAACATGGGATAAATTTCCGCAAAATCATAATATCTGGGATAATTGTAGGGTCATTACATGGAAAAACTAACACATCGGAAAAATATTGTAATGTTTGCAAGTGGGCAGAATTCCCATGTTCTGATATTGGGAGATGGGATTTGATGAGGCACATCACATGAATGTGATATTTATAATTGTAAACAAATCGTGGGCCGGTCGCCGTGAAATGTAATGACCCCACTAATATACTACGTCGCATGTGCACCTCCTTCTAAGGCCCATGTTCTCTTCCTCCAATTGGGTATTTGTGCCTCCCATTAAGGCGACGTTCATCCGCGTCTCCAAACTATCTTTATTGATTGGCGCGTGCATTATACGTCCTAAAAAAAAATGGGTGGGAAAATATGCTCACGGACGGATATCCATCCCCAGCCATCCTTGTCCACGCCGGTAGACAATTTATTATATTTCGTATATTTAATATAATATTATTTGTCTAGATTAATTTTTTTAAATAGAATTTGTTTGGAAAATTAATTTTTACATATATTTATAAAATTACAAAATAATATTATATAACATGTGAATAAAAAATAAATTAAAAATGAATTGAGTTCATGATGTAGATGAAAGAGATATAAATTATTTATTTGTTAGAGATGAGTTTAAATATAGATGTGAAGGTGGGTAGAAAATTGAGTAAAATGAGTTAGGTTAATTTAGATAAATAATAACCTAATTATTTATTTTAGGGATGATCTAAAGATGAGTTGACGTAGAAACATAAGCACTGATAGTCTAGTACCAGAGTCGATCACAGTGCCAATGGGTTTTGTTCTATGAGGTTTCTTTATTCACGAATAAATTTATTAACTAATAATCAATTAGATCAATCGATAAGGGATTACTCTAACTTAAATATATTTTGAATTTGAGTCATTGGAAAGATAATAGTATTAAGTATCTATTAGAATATTTTATAACTTTTTAAAGATCCCATCCAACTTAAATTTGAAAAGTCAACTCAGTGGATCAAATATGAAATATTTCTAAACCGAAAAAAGATTCATTAATTGCTAAAAAAAATGAAAATGTTTTACTTCAATTGGTCAGAAATTGATTTTTCAAAAATGGATTCGAACATTTTTAAACTAAATAATACCAGTTAGATTCCATAAGTATTATTTTTATAGCAAGCCCATTAATAATCCATGTCTTGTACACCGGGATTAAATTTAGAGGATAATAGGACCTATGCTAAAAGGTAGCTAGAAACATGCATCCATTTGTTAGATTCTTGTCGAAAACAAAATTGCAGCAGTTATTAGGGTCTAGGAATGAGCACGATCTAGTTATCAGTATATGGAAACTTGATAAAACATAAGGTGGCCAAATATATATTGCATAGGAAAATGGTGACATGAAAACGAATGTAAAAGTATAATTTCTTTCAAGACGCGAACACAGTTGTTTAAAGCGATAATGAATTTAGATTTCTTGAAATAAAATAATTATATAACCTTTTAAAAATTATATTATTCGACTTTAAATTATAACGTCTGATATTTTCTCTAATAACCACCCCAGGTTATTTGGTCATTGAGCTGCAAGGATAAATCTGGATGAAATAGTTGATTAAACTCGGATTGAAACTTTACATAAAATAAAACATAGATTAATAATGTTTGATAGAGCTTTCATAAAAAATTGCTCCGTAAATAGCGTCTGATTGACTCTAAAAATGTAGATTTAAAAAATCTAGATGACGCTGAGATTGTTTGGTGATATTTCATTGTCAAAATTTAGAACCCCATTCAGATTTTATATCTATCACAACACCTAAATCAGCAACAACCAGATATTCCCTATTAAAAAAAACAACCATATAGTTAGTTTGCTGATTCACTATAAGGTATAACGAGCTACAAAATTGTTTTCTATTCCGTCAGAGAGAAAAGATCATAAAGTGTTCAGATATACCTTTTTTTTCTTATTAGATAACAAAATAGTCACGCTCAAAACTGTGCACAAAACAAGGAAAGCATGCGAATAATGCGATATAACAACGTGGGTGGGTCCAGAAATCTTTTACCGCACAGAAAATTAATAAATTGAGGCAGTTTTTGGAGGTTGGCCGTAATGATTTTGCTTAGAGTTGTGTGCTTCACAACTAAATTTTGCCATCTTAACAGAAATTGGGTTTGGATGTCCAAAACGACAAGGCAACCGCAAGAGCAGGAACGAGGACGACAAACGACAAACCAACATCAAACTTTTACCTTACTTACCGCCCAGAAACTTTGAAAGCTGTCTAATTATTACATAATCAGTGGTTCCAAGGATCATCATGGGACACATGGTTCAACAACGGATGGATTGGGTAAAAGCAAGAAATGCATGAGAAGAAGGGTTGAATCATAATATTCGCATATGTGATTTGAGAATATGGATTCAAACATAATCGTACAATATTCTAAGACATAAATGAATGTCAATTAACTTCCCCTACATACCATTCTTTTTTGTAAAGTAAAATTTTATTACGACTTTTATAAATGGCAATCAACTTCCCTTTCAGTTCTGCATTTTCAAGTTAGTTTCTGCTGATTCAAAATTTTGTTGAATTTCTTGTGGATCAATGTCAATATCCTTCTAGTACCACCGTTCATTAGAACCATCGTTATCAATTGATGGTTAAGATAAATTTTCGAAATTCATATTTCAATAGTTGTAGTAATAAGCGCATGATTGATAAATAAGTCAATTTGTCTACTATTAATTGATAAAATGATTTCTTCGACTTTTGATTCATAAATAATTGAATTTAATGTCACTAAACAAAAATTAATGTTCATTTCTTTAAGTTGTTTCCATTTTAAGTTAGTAGATTGTAATGATTGTAGCATAAGAACCACATCCTCCTACCCAGAAAAACATAAGAACCACATCCTGTATGTTGCATAACATTCTTTCTAACGTCCAAGACTAATTTCTATCTTTTCGCATTGATGTAAACAACGTAAAAAATTAATCTACTTATAAAAAAACAAACTAATCTATTATATAATCCTCACAAGCACCAAGAGAAAAGGACGGGTAAACCTATCCTTACTTTTTTTATGTTTGTCAATATTAAGTTTCCACTAAATACTGTGCACGTAGGATGAGACATGAGGTAATCCAATCGGATGATCAATTGCGTGCGGTGAATTCGTAGCCTAACGTCCCCATTATTTTTTCCTCAACAAACAGAATTCTTATCGTAGGGGTCATAATTATATTTTAGGTGCTAATTTTCTTTATGGACACTTTTTGAAATTGGTTTAAGATGCAGAAGTTCATAGAAATTTGGTAATAACCTTTCAAGGTTCGTGGTTGGTAGGATAAGAGTTTAAATAATTCATATTTAGATTAAGATTCTAAATTTAGAGGTAGAATCAGAAAATATGAAAGGCTACTCGAAATTGGATAATCAGAGTTCGATCACAATTGAAGAATTTTCCTTAAGTGGTAAGCGCTTTGGAATTTAAAAAGCTAAATTGAACTTTCTAAATTGCGGCTCTCTCATAATATATGGGAGCAAGCAATTCTCACTTGGTGGACAGTTTTTTCTTCCCAGCCCAAAGAAATTGCTTTCGTTATGAAATTTGGATTTGGGCTCCAAGTCTTTCCAAAGGCTAGTACTTGGGCCTGGCTTCAAAGTAAAGTAAGTGCCCAAATCCAAATCACAAATGTGATGCATCTCCCAATTTACGATCATGCCACTTTATTAAAATTTTCCAAAGATACAATTCTCATCTCATCTTGCACCTGTTTTTATCTATCAAGATTTATATATAAATAAAATTCATATCTGCGCTAACCAAGATTCATTACATGCAGAAGCACAGGATGGCTCATCGTGAATTCAGTGTTCCGAGTCACCTTCTTGGTAAATTTCCAACCATTTTCAATCCAGTGATCATTATCGCACTGACTTTTGAGATCAGGATAATATTGCGTGAATACCAACTCGGTTAAAATAATGGTTACGCAACAGATTTGATTCTAGACCAATTGGGAAAAGTGACACTTGGCTGGATTCCTCACCTCGAAGAGGACCAAGTTGGCTCTTGAGAGGATCAACTTAATGCACTAGTTTCCTTCAACCTTTTTAGCAAAAATGCAACACAAATTAATAGTCTCTTTACATGTTGGACCTATTGGTTACAACATTAAACATACATCCGCCTCTTAAGATCTCTTTCGTTTGAATATTCTTTTTCTAAGTTAACCTAAAAACTTATTTTTGTTTGAACTATAAGTCTCGAATTTGAGTTTTTAAGAACTCATAAATATAATATAATTCATGTTAAAAAAACTTACTAACATTAATATGTCACATCTGAATCAAATCCAACGCTAGTGAAGAAGTTATATGTATAAACAAAAAAGAAAAAGTGAACTTGGTGGAATAGTATAAACTATGAGGTTGGCCGGTTCATAGGCCTAAAAAAAGGAACCGTCCAAGCAGGTATCGATTATAATATTACAAGACCAACCATACTAAAGGTTCTTCTTCCTTTCCAGTAAGTACCCCACCAATGCCAATCCTAAAATCCAACTTAACTGTTCATTAGCTAAGCAAAAACCCAACTCGTTGAGGCAAAATCAGGACCACACCTCTCTTCTTGAACTCTCCATTATCTTCTTTTCTTCGTAAGTTCCACGCCAACTCTTCCTTGGCTTTCCATGTCTGGTTCCCTCGGTTTCTTGAGTTGGGTTCTTGGTATTTTCTTCTATTTTTATGTTGTGGACTTCTTTGGAACTTTTCTTTGGACAGTAATTTGATCAGAGGAATGAGCTTTTTTGCTTGTGGTGTGTGTATGTTCTTCTTGTATACCTTATTAGTATGGTAAACAATCGCTGAGAAGTATCGCAAGGAACCGAGCTTCTTATCTTGTCATCGCTATATCGATGAACGAGTAGTGGAGCTCGCATAGTGTAGTTTTTGCTGTTGATAGTGAGCATCCTGCTAAGAAGAAGTTCGTACAAAGAAATCGCGGCGTATGCAGATGGCGCTCCGTGTTCACACCAGCTGCAACTTCGTTCAAATGGTGTGTTATAAACTTTAGGAGCAAGTTTAGTTAGATCGTGAATGGTTAGTTGCTGGAAGTCAATGGTGATGAACTCGGGATGAACACTTATACACAAGAGTTTTTTA
Organism: Hypericum perforatum; assembly: GCA_012979155.1. Taxonomy (NCBI): domain Eukaryota; kingdom Viridiplantae; phylum Streptophyta; class Magnoliopsida; order Malpighiales; family Hypericaceae; genus Hypericum; species Hypericum perforatum. Next base: position 56,791 of record SOPF01026511.1, on the reverse strand, counting down.
GGAGTTGCTGTCGTAACTCGGTCTATTTGAATTCTTTTTGGAGGATCAGATTTCCAGCCGTTGTGTCTTCCCTTCTTAGATTCTGCAGCAACTTAAAAAACATTGTAGACATTGGATGAGTTAGTGGAAGACAGTTGTATGCAAGAAAACTAGATCATTGAGTTTTGACTTGTGTTTAATTTAGAAGGCAAGGCAGTTATATGTAAATTTGGGATGATGAAACGTTGTGCATGTTTCAATCTGTTTCAGGTATTTCTGTTATACCAGTTGCTGTCAAATCTTCCAATTCGTCGAACTTCGACTTGCTCTCTGGTTCCTTTCTAGTTGAATTATGCAGCTATATCATCATCCGTGCTCTGTCGATGGCCAGAAGGTAAGGCTGGCGCTGGAGGAAAAGGGTATTGATTATACCTCCCACCATGTTAATCCATTAACAGGAAAAAACATGGATGCCTCATTCTTTAGGATGAATCCGACCGGAAAGCTCCCCGTCTTAAAAAATGGCGGCCACATCATCCTCGATACCATTGAGATTATTCAGTAAGTCTTCAGATTTGTATGATGCAATCCCAACTTTGAATGCCAATTCAATTATCCCCCTGAACTGATAATTACATGCGTAGGTATATCGAAAGAATCGCCGTGGTCTCTCTAGGTGCTGATAAGAATTGCTTGAGCAACAAAGTAGTAGTTGAATGGATGCACAAAATACAAGCATGGAACCCCAAGTACTTCACCCTTTCCCATGTTCCTCAGAAGTATACCCTCTTCGTTTCAAGATTCTTACGGCGGGTGATAATAGCTCGTATGGCCGAGTCCCCCGATCTGGCAAGTGCGTACCACCGCAAGCTAAAAGATGCATACGACACAGAGGAGAAATGGAAAGACCCTGAAATTCTCAGGCGAAGCAGAGAACATCTCATTAGACTTCTTGATGAGGTAGAGAAGAAACTGAACGAGACTACCTACTTAGCCGGAACAGAGTTCTCCCTGGCCGACGTCGTGCTGATCCCAGTGTTAGCTCGGTTGGTGCTCTTGAACTTGGAAGATGAGTACATAACCAGCAGGCCGTGCATCGCAAAATACTGGGGTTCAGTGAAACAAAGACCGAGCTACGAAGTGGTCATCGGCAAGTACTTTGATGGGTGGAGAAAGCATATAACAATGATAAGAACATGGTGCTTCCTTCATTTTAGAAGCATGTTCAGGAGGTACTAACAGAGTAAAGTACTTGATTCCAGTCAAATTGTCAGGATACCTCAAGTTTGTGATTTTCTATAGCAAGCAAGAACACATCTATCCAAGTGTAAGTATTTTGTTTGGTTTCTTATCTTGTCTCCCCAAACCCGGTGTAATATCTTTCTTGATCGAGTAGAAGTGATACATTCCCAGATTTAGATTTGAAGGGTAAGTTTCCCTGAAACTAGCAGGTTTCTGAAGAGAACCATAGAGGAATCGTCCAAACTAGTCTTTGTCACCAAGACAAAGGCAGCTTCGAGACTAGATTGAGGACTCGTCAACCTTTTTGGACCCATCAAAACGCGGCCAGATATAACACAGTCGAGACCATCCAAAATCATAAAGAACAAGCATCTGAAAGCACCAACACCTTCACCGACAGCGTCGGTTTGGTTGTTTTGAATCTCCATTGATAAGAAAATAGAGTTCATACAAAATAAACTTCGTAGCCATATGTAGACGAATTCTTCCCCCCTCTACATTCATGGCTAGAAATAGATATACAGGAATAAAAAAAAGAATAGTTACTGCTAATGCATTTGCATTTTTGCCTTTGCCTTGTGCACATTTTCCTTGCCATGACAAGCTGCATATTGAATTCAATCTGTAATGCATTTTAACTTGGGGATTAGCATCAGGACTGAACTAAAGCATAGTTTTAGCAGATATTTACCCAACTGCTAATTCAAATATATAAACAACTGCAAGTTCTGGTGACCTGGATCTAAGAGTTGGTGATAGATGAACCGAACGTAGAAGTATAATAAGAAGTTACTCACAGGGGTCGAGATGTTCATCCGTCATTCTCTCAATTGATGCTTAGCCAATAACCGAGCAAGCATGTGAGATGTTCGTCCATCATGTCATTATCCATGCTCAGCCAATAACCAAACAAGCATCCAACACCAGGTCAAAATATCCTTTGGACCTTCACCAGGCTCTCTTCTTTGGACTTTTACCAGGCTCCAAGGGAGCCGGAAATGAAATGTCACTGGATTGTCACCAGCAGTATACTCGACGGCCATATCTCAACTTTTCTTCCCTTAATTACATTTAGGCAACCATCAGAAGCTCTCAGGATCGATAAGCATGAATCCAGCGGCAAAGATGAAAGAATAAAGCTTCACCACTGATGACAAGTTCCTTGGACAAACTTGGATGCAGGAGACTGTAGACCACCTGGAAAGATGGAGATACAATAGCAGCCACATAACAAGGGGACATAAAGTTCTGATATGCTATCCAAAAATCCATGTCGGAAGCTGTACATTAACTAAACCCAAAATCAAACAAATAATGTCATCATGTGCACTGCATCATCCAACACTACCATCTCATTTGTTACAGGACTGCAAAATTTACAGTAACCTTACAAACAAAGGAAACTTCTGCAATGTGCACAACCTTTTTTGACCTTATCGTTTATCTTTTCGGTGAGAGATTTGTAGAGCCGTGTCGACCAAAGACAAACTTTACCCAAGACAAGTGACATGAATACTAGTATCCACCTCATGGAGATGCAAACAAATGGATCACCATCAGAGGTTAAACATTGCTAGGTTGAAGAACACCACGCCTCAGGACACAGATGGGGAAGAGAATAATTGAATTGCAAAATGAAAAGAATTGAGAATACATAAGATGTCGAAGAAAAAAAGTCATGGAGACCTTTAGAGTATAACCTAACTATCGATGATCATGTTGCTGTTCTGGTTGCTGATTAAAGTAATTTCCACTATTTTCCGCATTAAAGCCTGCATCCTGTGCATAGGTTAAGGCTCTGTGTTCCTTTGGAAAACTTCCTACATTTCCGGGGCACATTCCACCTCTTGAATTGTTTCCAACATAGCCCCACCGAGTCCCAGTCCGGATCCAAGGAGGTGGCCTATTCCACTTCTGCTGCCTAAAGTACCTCCTCCCTAAATCATGTGAAGATCCTCTAGGACGTTTAGATGAATGCCATAAGTTTGCATCTGCATTTTCCAAAGCACACTGGTACGAACCACTAGTACTTGGACTGTCTTCAGTTAAATACGAGGTAGGCTTGTGGTCACCCTGCTGTGCTTCTGACAAACCAACAGATAGAGAGTCACCAGAGGAAGGAGCTTCTTTGTTAGGATGGGGGACGGGGGGTAATGGTGGGAAAGGATGGAAAACCATTCCTGGAGCAATAATCCAGCTCTCCAAACTTCTGGTATGTGGTGACCCAAGCTGCTGCGCGATAGGCAATGGAATTCCATATGAGACAGGCAAGCGCGAGTGGAACTTCTTTTGTGGATGCCCAACAACCAAGCCATCAGGACTAGTCTGTTCGGCCATATTGGTCTCAGTCGACAAAAAAACTGATGAGAATTGTTTGGACTGCGGAGACGAGAAACCAGGTGGAACATCATCCTGGATATTGTGCATTCTAGTATCAGCTCCACCAGCTGAATGGTGCAGGGTGTCACTCTGAACACCGCGAAGATAACAGCCACCATCCCCTCTTAGCTTTCCTGAAAGATCAAGCACTTCTCCACCCAGATTACACGTTCTTTTCGATTCTGGTTGTTGCAATAACCCTGAATCAGCTATTGGTTGGTCATCAAGAACAGAGATCAGCACTGGCTTGTCCTGATCCCACCTAGTTTTCCGCTTGCGGATTCTTGCAATACCACCAACAGAGGACACTAAACCACTCTCATGGACAGTAGCACCCACTGAAGATGTTAGAGGCTCTGGCTGGGAAAAAGTGTCTTTTAGTTCTGTGGGTCTTGGAGCCTGGTCGGGCCAATGATGCTGGGATGCTAATCCACCAGAAGTTTTTTTCCTTTCATCCTCCCTAGCCAGAAAGCAAATTTTTCTGACGTGTCGAGGAATCCATCTATCACGGAAATTCCGTGCAATTTGATGAACCTGATAGCAAAATAATTTCAGTTACATTTCTTTGCCGATGGCATGTGATGAAATTGAGGTCCATACAGAAAGGATAAGGGAGACGAAGAAAGGTGATACAAAAAATGTATAAATTCAAGACAACCACTCCAATAAGCTTTTCCTGGAATTCAGCTGTATAAGAAACATTAACCTATCTTTCCAAAAAATTCTTCTTTCTTTCACAAAGTACTATCCTATGACAACTTACAATGCCATGAAAAACTAACCCATGATATTACTAATAAAGAATGTTGCACCCAAGCATCACTTGACATGTGACGGGGAAGTTAAGAAAGTTACCTGCTTGTCATCGTGCTCCGTCAGGGATAGCATGGACTCGATAAAGCTGCAACAGTCAACATACAAGGATTATTTTAAAAAATGTTACATTGAAAAGACAATTAACAATCTATCTAGCACACCAGATCCCCATATAAAATGCTTGAACAGATTAAACACTATACGCCAACGGTAAGCCATAAATTGCATTAGTAACTACAAATGCAAAACTAAAAAACAAAGTGCTCCATAGAAAAAAAATCCCAAACAACCACCAAGATTTGTGACATCACAAACTAGTACTCTATTTATGACACATTTTTAAGACCTTCCTGAAAAAATTTACTTTATTATCTTTCGGTCCATGACCTTTGGCAAATTACCTCTCAACTCCAGGATGAGGAGGGCCTTTGCTGATGTGCTCCAGTGTTAATATTTCTCTACTCGCCAAATACTCTAAGACCTGCACACAATCAGTTACCAACTAAGCTGCAGTTTATGATATTCAGCATACAGTATAATAACTGCAGAAAGCTTCCAGGGAAATGTACCTTGAGAACCTTACGAAGAATAGGCATCTTTTTAAAATCCCGTCTGCACTGCTTCATCATGTTGTGGAGCTTCTGCAAAACTGAAAAGAAGTAACATTAGTTGACCAAGGTACACAACTCCAGTCTTTTGGTGTGCAAAATGTAGTCTGAAGAAAAAAGAAAGAGATTTTATATGGAAGGTAAGTTATGCAGTTGAAGGAAAAAGACCTACCATTTTTATCGACAATGTCAGTCAACACTGTCCTTGATTTAGTCTTTAAAATTGCATCAAGTAGCATTGAAAGATCTCGATTTCTGTATATAACATATTTGAAGCGCATGAATAACAAATCAAAAGAGTAATCAGAGTCAAATGTTACATCAGATAATAGCAGGATCTTTCTGCATGGTATATACAAAATGAACATAATATCTACCTCTGAATTGTTTCACCATTTCCATTAGAGCCAGAAGCAGCTGTAAGATGTAAGAGCTGCAAGTAGCCTCTAGGTGCATCCTTTCAAAAAGGAAAGTTTAATTATACATTATTAGAATCATCAAAATGAACAACTTTCCTGAAACACCAGCCTAATACGATTTTAACCCAAGACTATATGCGCTATAACCGGGACAAAAAAAAAATCTCATTTATTTCTAGCAGAGTATAAGAACAGTTTTCACTAGTTGGCAACAGGAAAAGAAACTGCTAAGCTAGCTAACTGGATTGCCAGAAGTTATTGACTAACATGGCAGAAATTATTAAATCATGCAGTGCCAAGAAAGTAAAGTTTTAATCGCCAAAAGGTATTGATTAACATGTGAAATTATTTTTTGCATGCTTCAAATCTTCCAAGTATCCACAGAATTTCAATCACCGATAAGCAGAATATCAGAATTCTTACTTTCCTTCTGCTGATACCACCATCCGCATCCAACAGCTCATTGAGTTTCTCTTCAACTGCAAGCATAAAGAGAGGAGTTAACAGTTACAAGAAACACCATATGAACCACCTATTCATGTCAGGATAAGTAAAAGCAGCTCTAACCTTCTTCAAACCGTCCATTAGCAACAACTTCCATCAGCTTGTTGGGCTTCCAAGAGAGAATTTCAGTTCTCTTGGCCACAATTTGAGCTTTACGTGTGTTGGAATGGTTAGAAAGATGCTTTGCTTTCTTCATAGAATAAGACTGATCTGAACTTTTCAAGTAAAAACGTTGTTTCACAAACACGCGTTTCTCCCCAGCTGAGGCAGATTTCGACTTTTTGCTAGCAACAATGTAATCAGATGGTAAATTGCTCTCTGTAGTTACAGGGGCCTCTGACTTATGAACGGAACCTGATGTTTTGCATACAATCTCTTCTGTGGACGTCTCTGGACGAACATCAGGTAAAGGCCTAATTGATGCATCCTCAACCTGGGATGGCGCTTCAGCTGGTTGACTAGAAATTAAACCTCTTGAATCTGAGACGATGGCAAATTGTTGGTTAACAGAACCATCGAATTCTGAGGCAGTCATATCTCCAATATTGATGGGTTTGATTATTTCCCTAGCTTTCAGTATACCGTCTGAGACTTGCATATCTACTCCATCCAAGGACCTGGTTTTTGGTGTATCACCTCTCAAACGTTCCCCCTCTTCAAGCATAACAGGTTCCAGAAATTCTTCATCTGAATCCACTTGGTCTATAAAGTCAGAGTCAACTGGATCACCACCAATATAACCTCTGCACTGGAGTGCACCACAATAGCATTTTTTGGCAGCAGCTCCTACAACCCTTACATAGTTATAGTCGAATGTCACCTCTTCGCCCTGTCAAAGTGTATGTTCATGAAGAAAACAGATAATTAGTACACCTATAATGACTGGCAGCTTATTCTGACTTACTAATGATGGTGGTACCGAAGCGAGGGAAGAAATTACAAAAAGTTGGGTGGTACTGATTCTTGGCAATGAAATGTGAAAGAAAGTGTGTTACTGTTGCATAATCTTTGATTACCTTCTTAATATCCCTTAAAGCAAACAGTCCTATGCATATCTCTCCATTGACAACCCACTGCACCAAGAAGAAAATATCAACAGCAAGTAAAAGTACTAATAACATTTTGAAATTAAGAAAAGTAGAATTTTCAACCAAATTTCTGGAAGCTAGTTTGAGTTTGCAATCAACATACAGACTAAATAAACAAGCCAAAACACAACATGTTTCAAGAGATTTTTGAAATCATGGTGCATAGTCTCTCTTGAATAATAATTGGAGAATGGGCAACACAATTTGAAGATCCCAGACCACATATACCTGAAAAATACTCAAATGGACCCAACCCAATTCAGAAAGGAACAGATACAGCACATCCAATCAAAAAATAAGTTCGCAAAGTCTTGCCATCACATTGAGGTACAAAATAATAAAGAGTTTAATTGCCAGAATGGACATCTTACTGAAGCATTATAATTTTATCATGCATAACAAAATATTAGCCAGTATAGTTACACCATTTTCTTTAAAAGCAGAACAACAAATACTTGGTTTCAGTTTTAAGAATATTTCCCATTAACCATAGCATTTAGATAGTTTAAGAGATACCTTTTCTGTGCGGCAATTGGGATCACAACTATGATTTATGAACCGTCCCAAGTTCCCTTTTGCGCATGCATCTATCACCTGAAAAAAAAAACCCTAAATAAGGAAATGAAGAACTTCTGGTGCTTCACCACAAAATCAGAACACGTATAGAGGAAAAGGAGATAATGTGGAAACTAGAAACTCCATGTTCATGAAGAAAATGCAGTGAAATCAAGTAACATGTGCATTATGACACAACAAAATATTGTCCCCAGCACAATACGTGCATGGTCAAATTAGCCTTTATTAACATTCCAGCTGGCATTAAGAAATTTGAGAAGAATCTTAGTGAGAAATGAGAAGAAAAATCCAAACAAACCTCACTGCCATCAAGTGTCATGAAGTAAAAATGCTTATGCCCCATGGATGCATACTCTTTCAGCCGAGCCTGATAACTGCGGATATCAAGTACCTGATAGGCCATGGGTCAGAATCTTTTGAAGAATACGAAAAAGTAAGTCTGAATCAGTTGGCCTTGCCATCTGGAAAAGCTCCAGTTCCGTACTCAACACAACAAGATAGATTAAAATGATCTAATGGTTCTACAAGTATCATTATATTACCTGCCACTCAAATTTGCAACTAGATAAAAAGATCATTAGACAATCAAGATGTCTCATTTCTATGTCAAGCCAAATCCTGAAAATGGCACATTATACTTGCGTGTGATATGTTAGACAGGTTGATTAGGATCAAATGATTTTACCTCGCCGACATACTCAATCAGAAATCGCCCACTTGATATATTCTCCTCCAACTTCAAACCAAAACCTTTCTTGCCACATCGATCCCACTTCATTTTGGCATAGCTGCGTTTTTGGAACTGCATTCATATGTTAAAGAAAAGAAAAATAACATCAGCATTTGCAAAAATTTCTAACAAGAAAACGTTTGGATTGGTTTCTAGGGTCAAAATGGCACCTGTTGATTTGAACAAAGTTCTCCACAAGGGCAGGTACCTGGTATGCACTCAATGTTCAGCACTCTATTCAAGCATCCATCTCTGCAACCCAATCCACCATCTAGTGGTGGTTTACAACCGCAGACCATTATCTGCCCTCAACATAAAATAATAAGTTCAATTATATAGATATAAGAAGGTTTAAATTCATAAAATTCTTTGACCATTCTCAGACAGAAAAGTCAAAGTCAACAAATAAGAAATGCCCCAATCTTTTTTTTATTGCAATAACATGATTTTTTAACTTCTTTTAGAAGGCAATGACATGCAAAGATAAGGCTGTGCTCAAAGCCATGACTTAAGTCACAGGTCCTTGCTTCAGTTCCTGAGTTGCAGTATTACTCCCAAACACCAAATTATATCAACTTTTCCAAATATGAAGAAGCTTCAAAATCGCATTGGGGACCATAAGAAATAGAAAGACATTTGACTGATTTCTAGCAAAAAATTAACCTGAAGGAACAGCATCATTAAGAGGAAAGCATCTTTTCCACTGGCCACAACAGCACTTACATTCTCTAGCCTCCTAGATCATTGAAAAGTACACTCTCTCACATCCCAGTTCCTTCTTTTAATCCCAAGGTTGCATCATTCAGCCCTCACAAAATATTATTTTAACTTATCTAATTTACATATGAAAAACTTAAAGTCCACAATAAATTATAACCGTAGAAGTCTAAACAAGAACAACAGCATATCCAAACAGCAATAACTTCTGGATCAAGGTCAAACCTCATCAATGGATTGAGTCTTCCGCTTACGGTGCAGAAACTGATTGCTAGAAATGCGCATAAATTCATGCTCCTTGGAATCTGAAAAGATAAATGATGTCAGAGATCACGTCCCAGAAAATGAAAACTCTAAAGACGAGACGCCATAGTACAACTGCTGGCTAGTTAGGATCTAATACACTTCAGAAAAGTTTTCAAGCACCTGTATGACTACATTCTGAAGCCAAGCTATTTGCGATGGCATCAAAACCCTCTTCATCTACATCAGGTATGCCTAACTCAGCATTAATTTCAGAATTTGACATCTCCTGGGGAATGGAACAATCTGCAAAGTTCTTATCCATGTTCTCTCCACAGACCCTACAGCAAAAAGCAAAGATCATCACAAACATTTTTCATCGCTAAATCAGGTAATGACAAACATTTGGCAACATAACATGTCAGAAAAAGAGACAACAAATACATAAGTTGCAGAGCAAGCAAATACTTATCACCCACAATAAACTAGAACAAGAACTGAACAGAAAGCTTGAAACACAATTTTTTACTATTAAACTATGGCCAGATCTGCAAAACAAAACAAAATACAATATCTTTCTTAATAATACCCAAACATAATGTAAACAGAAGACAGAGATAAGAAAATGCAGGTTAGCAAGCAGAACCACGAATGAGGAGTGATACCATCGGCAATTTGTATGACCAATAAAATCAGCCAAATGCTCAGAAATACGGCGCCACTTGAGACAATCATCACATCGCACCCAAGCATTATCCAAGGGTGAACCCTGTTCTGTTATCCCACTAGATGCTACACTAAGACCTCCAGCAAGACACCCACTTTCCTTAACTTCTCCATTCTCATCCGGCATGCAATTACCTACACAATTTGTCATTCATGCATAAATGATCAGCATCAACAGGCACACATCCGATTTGAAAAATACAAAATAATTTACAACAGGCACATGCGACAATAATTTATGTACACCAACCTGCTTCAGAGTCATGTTCTATTTTTTCAACATAATCGCAGTCATCATTCTCCTTCACCTTATTCTTATCAGCTGATTTGTGTTCATTCACCTTCTTTGCACTACCAGTATACTGCCTGCACTTTGATCCAGGTGTTGTAGACCTCTTTTTACTTGCTCCATTTGACTTCCTTTGTCGTCTCTGGCCTTTAGACTTGGCCATAAGGCCCATAACAACTGGAGGCCCTGACTCCTGCAATTCAGGGTCCTTAAGGTCACCATCCAAGCTGACCCGAGCTTCTGGACATCCATCACCCTTAGAAACATCAATCTCGTGCGAGAAAGGTAACTGCTCTTGCTTAAGTTCCTTACTGCTCGACGAATCAGTCGAACCATTAGCACTGGCAGAAGAAGCAACAATCTCTTCGGTGCAAGCATCACCATCACTGCACTTCACCCTTCCCTCCCGCTTCTTTGGCGGCTTGGCTTTGTTCCTGTTGCCAACAACACTTCTTCCCCCAAGTTTCCTCCCGGGAACAAAGTTCGACACTTCAGAATCTGGAGAAGCTGCAGCTCCCCCATCTCCATTTTGATTCACTCCCTCATCGGTATCCACGGAATCTTTATCCGCAGGACCGACATTTACTGAAGCGTGAATGACTTCGGCTTCCACGACACTCTTACCATCATCATCCTTCCCCAACCTAACCCGAAGCCGAATCCGAGGCAAAGCGCCACCGTTCCCACTCACATTGTTGTTATTCCCCTTCCCGTCCCCCAACCCTTGCCCTAGACCCCGATGCAACAGCCCCCACACACTCCTACGAACCGGCCTCGACAACGACCCTCTCTTCCTCCTTGAAACCGACAAAAACACCCCTTCCAAACCCGAACACCCGTCCTTCCCTCGCCTCGCGCCGGGCATTGTCAGGTCGTCGCCGTCAGACCCCGTCATCGCCGCCTCCCCGCTCCCAACCGCCAGACCGTCGCTTCCACCGGCCTCCGTAGCCGGAGCCGAATCACCGGGAGCCACCTCGACCCTGCTTTCGCCGGCCGGCTCCATGAAAACCCCCGCAGGCAGAAATCCCTCTGCTCCCGACGGTTGGGGTCCACCGATCACCGCGGGAAAGGCTCAGGCAATGGGATAGAGCATCAGGGGAGAAGTTTTCGGTCAAAGGAAAAGACGAAAACGGGTTTCAATTGAATCGGCAGAAGAGGGGAGCGGTTGCTAATCGGAATTTGTGAGATTAGGGATTGGCGCTTCCCGAAACGACGGCGGATTGGGCGAAATAGGCCTTTCAGGGGCGGAGTTGTGTCTCGTGGATAATTAATTATGCGCTTCAAAATTGCGAGGAGTTTTATGCTTTGTGGCAAATTTTGGAGGTAATTTTTATGGTAAAGAAAATTTAGCAGGTAATTAATGATAATAAATTTCCTATAATGTAGTGATTCAAAGTGTATTTTATTTACCCTTCAAAAAAAAAGTGTATTTTATTTATACCACCGGTTTTCCGCTAAATACGACTAATCTGATTACGTGTTAGTATAAGATTGTTCTTTTGAAATAAATTGATAAACATGTTTATAAATGATGATTTTATTGGAGGATCATACAATCCGTCCAAAGACACTAATTTAGAAGTCTATAAAACTCTTTAAAAAAATCCTATTTAGGGATATAGTTTAAGAAATATTTTAAGAAAGGTATGAGAGCGTTTGGGATAGATGACTGACTAGACACATCTCGGTGATCAGGTTTATCCTGATCATGAAAAATTAATGTGTATTTTTTTCATTTTATTTGATTCAATTTAAACCAACATTTCTATTTTTCACTTGGAGCATGAACATTACTTTTATATCACAATAAACTTTTTTGAACAATTCTATATAATTTGTTAACTAAGTCAAATAAATTTGATTAATTTCTTTAAAAAATATATCATCGTCTCCATGTATTTGTAAACTTTTAAAATTAATGTTTGAAAATTTTGTTTCGTGTACCAAAGTTCGTAAAAATTTAAACTTATTTGGTATTTTACCATTGGTATTTCACATTGTAAAAAAAATACATTTTATCTACCTATGGTTTGACCGATTTTATGTTTAGGCCGTGCGATTTCATTTTGGTAAATCAGTCCATATGATTTCAAATGTTTGACAGTATACGGTCTACCCCCCGATGACGAGGCACTTGGCTTGCCATGTAGTTTTATTGTCTATGTGACGTGCTGAATAAGTCTTATATAACATATTAAAATGGTTAATTCATAGTTGTCAAAGCGGTTGACGCGACGCGTCGCGGATACCCTAAAATATGACGCGACGCGGTAACGCAGAGCGGAGCGGGCACTTTTTCATGACGCGGACACTAATAAAATTGTTCAATTAAAGAATACCCAAATCAAAAAGCTTCAAGTTTTTTGTATTCACAACTCAAAAAAAGTCAAAGTAGGTCTTTTTTTAGGGTTTGGAAGCTGGGAAATAGGAGAGGAGAGCTTCTTAGAGAAAGAATAGTTCTTTTGTTTGGGTTTTTTGGCCTTCTATCTATTTAGGTACAACAATATTACAAAATCAACCTTGAAAAAAATAAAAAAAAGGGCAAAATGGGTCTTTTTCTTGATAGTTGGTATAGCGGCCGGAGCGGCCTGACGCGGAGGTGGAGCGGAGTGGCCTGACGGCCTGACGCTCCAACGCGGGGCGTCGCGGCCGATGCCATTTTGTCGCGGCGCGGCGCGATCGCGGCTGACGCGGTCGCGATCGACAACTATGGGTTAATCGTACTATCAGTCCTTCTTCAACCTTATTTTGTCCTTCATCCTATCTCTTCGTCCACCCCAAAACTAGACAAGAACAAAAGAAAAAGAAGAAGAAGAAGAAGAAAGTGGTCACCGGTCAGACAACCGCCTGCCTCTCACGAATCTCTGGTGACCGTTACCGAAAATGCACCTAGGCATTTGAGCACTGCTTTCCTGTTGAGCTTGGTTCATGTAAGATTAGTTACGAATACCATTAAACGCTCTACCATTTCTCAAAACTAGGTTCTTGCGTCTTAGTGTCTGCCCATTAAAAACGCAACAATAAGAAAAAATGACCAATGAAAGATTCACTAATGAACCAAAATACACCAAGTTTAGCTCGACCCAGAAGAAAGTCAGCGGCAGGGGACTCAATGGATCCGAGCCTCCTAGCAGTGACGTCATCGTCGTCAATGGTGGAGGAGATAACGGCGAAGATTCATAAGCAGTACGAGGGGGTGGTGATGGTGAGGAACAAGGCGGTGAAGGGGAAGGGGGCATGATACTGGCCCCACCTGGAGCCGCTGCTCGTTCCACAACGCGGAGATCTGACTCCCCAAGGCAATCAAGCTCCGGTGCTCCCTCTGCGACTCCATTTTCTCCATCCCAAACTCCTCACGCACAGCCTCCAAACACCTTAAGCGCGAGCCCCAACATCACCTCCTCCACCATCTCCCCTCATTCTCCCACCACCACATCAGCATCTCGGAAAGCGCCCTTCCTCCCCCTCATCGCCGTACCCTATCTATGTGGTGGACCCCACCGACTACCTTCCCTCTTCTCCTCCACAATAGAATTGATACATGACCCGAGAGACCATACACAACCTTTCATATTTAACAATTATAATTAAAGACCGAACAAAAGAACTTAAAATGGATAGTTTTATCAAAAAATTCCAGAATTGTCACAAACAAAGGAACTCAATGTTGACAATCTAGGCACTTTTGGGCACCTCATTTCCTACAAGTTTATGGTCATAAAAACACCCAATACATTACTGAGTCAACTATCTTCAGACACATTCCTGGGGCAATCACAAAAAATTGCCAAAAGATCTCGAATTACTACAACATCATCTATCGATTCCTGACACATCACATTAGATAGGAAGGCACCATGTGTCAACTGAACAAAGTTCTAACTTCACTCTCGCACAAGCTGTTGTATGAAATGTGAGACTTGTGTAGTGAGGAGGAGACGAACCAGTTAGCCCCATCTGGAGTCTGTATGAATTATACGAATTTGTCGCTATCGGATATGTTTATCTGCATGATTATTTTATCATAACAGGTTGATGATCAATGTCTTGAGACATGGTATTGATGTCAAGTCATTGATACAAATGTTTGGTGATTGCAACTAATGCATATAAAAGAGATGAGACAACATAATCATGTTGATGATAGTTTTTTCTAAATAATATTGACATTATCAATAAGTATTTAACTTTAATATATTTTTTAACTAGGTAAAACAACGATTTAACTTTAATATATATATTTTTTTAACTAGGTAAAGCAACGATTTAACTTTTAAGTGTTTGTTGTTAAACGAAGAAATCAGTTGATCAGTGCTGGTTGGTTTTTCCTCTCCTAATTAAAGTATTAAACCCTAAAGCCAAACCGTTAGCCGGATCCCGCCCATCTACTTTCTCCATTCCTAAACCCCCAAAATCCAATTCAATCGCTCCCTCTCCAATTAGGGTTTCCAACAAACGGCCCTCCCCAATTAAAAATCTCTCAATTCGGGCGGAAAATGGAGGAAGGCAGCGCCGCCGGCGGGGAGTCGTCGTCGTCGGCGTCCAGGGTGAAGCCGTCCTTCGTTAAGCTGGGCGACCGGCAGATATTCACGGTGGAGCTCCGTCCCGGCGAGACCACCTTCGTCTCCTGGAAGAAGCTTGTCAAGGACGCCAACAAGTCCAACATTTTCGCCGCTGATGGCGGCGCCGGGCCTTCCGCCGCCGCGCCGGCCGCCGTCCCCAAGCCTCCTCCCATTGCAGCGCACCCGAGCCTCGAGTCCCGAATTGCCCCCGTGAGCTTCCTCTGATTTCTCTCTCGCCCTCTCTGTATTACAAATAATTTGCAAGTGTTTTCATGCGGTTTTGGATTCTAAGGTTTTGTTGGTGTTTTTCCAGGGCCAGCCGGGGGAGGCCGAAGCTAATGAAGCAGCCGCTCCTCACCGTTTTAATGCTGTTATTGAGAAGATCGAACGTCTTTACATGGTATGTTGTCAGTTGAATTCTTGTTGCTTTATGATGACAGGTTAATGTGTCGCTGACGCGAGTTTGATCCTAAATCGTTTCTTTGCAGGGAAAGGATAGCAGCGATGAGGAAGACTTGAAGGATGTTCCTGATGATGATCAGTATGA
This sequence comes from Hypericum perforatum, assembly GCA_012979155.1. Classification (NCBI taxonomy): domain Eukaryota; kingdom Viridiplantae; phylum Streptophyta; class Magnoliopsida; order Malpighiales; family Hypericaceae; genus Hypericum; species Hypericum perforatum. Next base: position 41,366 of record SOPF01026511.1, on the reverse strand, counting down.
TACAGAAGACTCGTTTATCGATGATGCCGAGCTGGTTTGTGTTATTTTTAATGCTATTCTGTTCGCCGCGCTGTTATGGAAATGGAGAAAAATTAAATGTGACAAGCTGCTTGATGCCCCAATTTCTTTTTTCAGGATGAATACTTTGAGGTTGATAATTCAGCAATAAAGCATGATGGATTCTTTGTTAACAGGGGAAAGCTCGAACGCAAGTAAGTCTTATTTTCCCTTTGAACTCTGGGACTTGAAATGGTAGAGATGACTATGTTGTCTCGTATGAGTGTTATTTTGTGCATAGGCACCAGTAACTTTTCTTATTGTTGGGTCTCAAACTGGACTTGCTGTAGAATTTTGTTTACTCGGTGTTGGATTCCTAATCTAGGTAGTCAATAGCGCGCTATAGCGGAGTTGGGACCCCTCCCGCTACGCTTTATGCCCGCTATGCGCTATTTGTAGTAGCGGCTATAGCGGCCAAATAGTGGCCAAATAGCGGCCAAAAGCGGCCATAGCGGCCGTTAATGTGATTTTTAGATGAAATTCCTTAACTACCCCGCTTTTTTTTCTTTCTTTTACTTTTTTGAGGACAAAAAGGTCAATTTTCAGTTTTTCACCTGATTAAAACTCCCACCTCAACCCTAATTTTTTCACGGGGTTCTCCTCTTCCCTCTCTCCCTTCTCCTCTTCTGTTTTTGAGTTCTTTAGTGTTTATGTACCCTGTTTTAAGACTTCGTAATAGCCGCTATCCGCTATCCGCTATAGCAGTTTAGGAGATCGCCGCTATGCGACGCTATCTGCCATTGACTACCTAGTTCCTAATGCAAAAGCCTTCCCTTCCCGCATATAGTTTTTACACTACCTTGTAGCATTTGAGTATCTATAAGTGTCGGCTCTCAGAGCTTATATTTTTGTGGCATTCTTTCACTTTGTTAAGATCTCATTGTTACAACTACTTCAATTTCACTGTTACAAGGAGAAAACAATCGGACAACATGAGCAAAACTGTGAGCTTCTTGTTGGACAAGTCTGTTTAGCGCTTTCCAAAAGTGTTACTTATTCTGACGTAGCAAGATTGATGTCTTATTTATATATAGTAGTTTATGCCTGCATTATATTTTTTGCTTTTGTTTTGTGCCACCTGGCTTGTCCTGTTACTGATTTTTGCATTACTTTTGCAAGAAATGATCCCACCATCATCCCTAACCAGCAACCAATGAAAAGGCGAAGAAAAGATGTGACAAGATCATCTAGTGAGGGTGGTGATGCACTAGTTTTGAATAAACATGTTAGGCAGGTTAAGTTAGCAGCCGTGAAGACAGCTCATGGAACTTCTGGATCCTCTCAAATTTTGGTTACTACTGATGAACAGTATAATGAATCAAAACCTCGACATCCGTCCACTACCATCATTGGTAATTTGAAATGGACATCTGCTGAAGCTAGAATGAAATCGGATGCACAGCCATATGTTAAGGTTTCTAATGGCAGTGATCCTATACCTTTTGCAGAAACAAAAGATACTGATAAGCCAAAGGCGGTTAACCTCTCAACAAAGAACCCAATTAGCAGACATAAAGATGCCAGCGGACCCTCTGATACACAGTACCAAACATATCAAGATAAAAACACATCCACACAGTCTCGACTGCAGTCTGCAAAGTCAATAAACAGCAACAATGAAACAGATGGGTCATTACGATCGAAAGAAAAGAACGGTGTTCGGGAGTTGCCAGACCTTAACAGTTATCCTGACAGCAAAGTTTCCATTCCAGTGACAGTAAGTATTCAATATAACTGATAGAAAATATACCTTTTTTCTATGTACATGCTTTTCTCTTGGGCCATACTTCATGATATTGATTGGTTATTATAGGCTAGACATGGACAAGAATATCTATGATGCACTAAGCTACTTTTTTGCTCTTCTTCTTATTGTCAAGTTCTGTCATTGGGAGTAAGGGCAGTGACAACAATGCGAATCTGGACCATCATGTCTTTATCAATCATAGCTACAAAGAACATGTATTTTTTCAGCTTGAATTTAGGTTGACGTATGAATGCTTTGATTTTTGATTTTGTATTACCACACCAATTTGTGCAGAAAGCAACGAATCCCCAAAGAAGAGATAGTTCTGGTGTTAAGCCTAGAGGTTCAATGCTAGAAAAATCAATCAGAGAGCTAGAGAAGATGGTTGCAGAATGTAAGCTGGTGTTCTCAATTACTAATATGACCTTTGAGTTCTTATGTTTTAGCAGCCTGGGACTTCGGTTAACGTGAAAATGTTGCTGGTCTAACCTTTTCAGCAAGACCACCTACTACGGGGAATCCAGAGGCAGATGCTTCATCACAGACTGTGAAAAGGAGACTGCCCCGAGAAATAAAGCTCAAGCTTGCTAAAGTTGCGAGATTAGCGGTACTTGAGTCCTTGATATTCCTGTACTACTGTTACAAACATGCATATCCTAGACCTAAATGACATTCCTGTATATTGTGCATGCCCATACTTCTGTTGACCTACTTCGAACTACTTAAAGTTGCTCAGTTCTGGTTTTGGCAGGGGAGAGAGGGGAGAATATCAAAGGAGTTACTTAATCGTCTTATGAGTATACTTGGTCACCTAATACAACTCAGAACTTTAAAGGTGCCTCTTTCTGAACTTCTACTATTTTTAATCTAGTGTGTTTTTGTTATTTATCTGAGACTGTTATTTTTTATGCATGCTGCACTCCACATTTTCCCCCCTATGTGCTTGCACGTTTGTTTGTGCATGCTTGCACATAAGAATTTGTTTTAGCAAAAGCAGGTCGTTCTCTAACTTAGTTGCCAAATTTTTTTGAGCCATATCTTTGGCTCCTCAAATCCTCTAACCTTGTAGGTAAGCTGGTTGGTGTTTCGGTAGACCCAGCTTCTTTGTGGAAAACTAGAACTGGGCATTTTTTCTTCTGCCATTGAACATTGTTATTTGTCTGTTTATATTTATACTATATTTTTCTCATGCCTATTTTTTTTTTTATTGTCATGAGTGGTCAGAAAACACTCACCATGAAATGATTTGTTCCTCCCTTCACCAGAGAAACATGAAAGACATGATTAGTATGGGCATGAGAGCAAAGGAAGAGAAAGATGATAGGTTTCAACAGATAAAGGAGGAGGTTGTAGACATGATTAAGACACGTGTTCATTCTCTGGAGTCAAAGGTATGACCATTACTGGATATCAATTTAGTAGTTGGCTGCTATTTCAATATCATTGTTTTTTAAGTCCGATTTACCTTGTATCAGCTGATTTTGTAACTGTGAAATTACGGTAATAGTTTATTATTAAAGATATCCATAGAATGATGCTGATATTAATATCTAAGGTGAAATTTGTCTCTTTGCTTCAGGTACTTGATCAAGCAGGAGGATCTGATGACTTTCAAGAACTTGGTTCAGAGGAAACAGGAGCTCTGAAACAGAAGCTCAGCATGGATGCTGTTTTGGAGGACAAAATTTGTGATCTATACGACCTTTTTGTTGATGTACTGATATAAGACTCCATTTCTTCATAGAGCTTCTCATATTTGATGTAATTTATCTCATTCTTTGTCTTCACTTAAACAATCACAGGGATTAGATGAAGATGCTGGTCCCCAAGTCAGAAAGCTATACGTGGAGGTGATAACTTATCCATGCTGTCAATAGCTAGATACAACTTGATTGTCTTTTACTCTTGATATATCTCCCAGAATCGCGTTGGTTATTTGTTTTTCCCAGGTCTTGGTTCAACAAGCTTTTGTTGTGGTTCTTGTAGATTGATTTTCTGTTTGTGCCTATTCTGATGCGCTTAGTGGTGGTTCTTCTTTGTTAACTCGAGTTCCGTGTATTATTCAGCTTGCGAGACTCTGGCCAACCGGCTTCATGGACAACCATGGAATCAAGCGTGCGATATGTCGTGCTAAAGAGAGACGAAAGGCAATGTACACGAGATTTAAGGTGAGCTAGAAATTGACAGCATCCTTTGCTGGCTTGTCTTGCCTGAGGCAGGAATGGCTTCAAGTTATTGGATTGAACTGAGACCATCTGTCTTTTCTCCTAACTGTAGTCAATTTCTTGTTATCTTTTTCGGTAAATGCTCCAAGATGTGCATGCTGTTCTTGAACCTTTTACCTTTTCTAACTTGTTATAGAAGCCTTCTTGGTGAATTTGATCTAGAATCTTGGCTGCTGGGCATTGCTACTTCTGCATTGTTAATCGAACTCCAGTGCTTATGGAGTATACTTCTTTCTTTCTTGATCGTTTTTGGATTTGCTCCTGATGTTCATCCTTTCCATGTTAACTGTTTACCTCAAGGATGATGAGAAGCTAAAGAGGAAAAAGACATTGACACCTAAAGTTGAGGAGAATGCTCAAATTGATGCTGGATCTATTCCTCATCCTCTGTTTAGGCAGGATAGGCCAGCTCCTGATACGGGAACTGCTGTTCTTGCTTTAGCCAGCAAATCAGTTTCCAGTGCAACACAAAGTGCTTCACGTTCATCTAGTCCTTCGACAAATGCCCTCGTGTCAGATAGGCAAAAGCCGGAGAAGCAAAGAGCTATTCCAAACAACCCCACCGAAGAGACAAACATGGGAACGGCCGCAGAGGTTGCCATCGCTAAGAAAAAGGTGAAGAGGAAGACAGAACAGGAGTTAGACGAATCTCGTCTACGTACAGATAAGTTGCATTCACGATCAAGTGAAGAGAGGCCCAAGTCCCCGAAGCACGCTTCGGGTACGGATAAGTTGCATTCACAATCTGGTTGACATAATTTACTGCCCACAGGGACTTGAGCTAGTCTCTTCCTCAGTTATCACTTCCATGCAGGCTTCATTTAGCCTGTTAGGCTTTGTTTTGCTATTTTTCCGTAACTGAGTTTGCCAATTGCGAATTAGAGTCTCAATTGGGAATTGGAAATGTCTGTATGCATGTGTTATCTTCTGGCAATATCAATATGCTTATGTTTCTAATAAGATTTTTCATTTACTCGGTCTCTGGTAAGGCCGAGTGTTCAAGAAAAATGCCCGACCTAGGACCTGCGTATTACAAGTGAATCTCCATACTCGTCTTCAATGTCGAGATCATCTTGGTATTCAGATAATAGCCGCCAATACATTTGAAGCAACGGCCTAATGTCAAATGAATACTTATGTGGTGCATTTGGAATCACAAGAATTGGGTTCTCTTTGTTGGGAATCAATTGCAACTTTGAGATTCTTATTCATTCCTTTCATTATAATGCTTAGGGTGATTCATATGATCCAAATTTATCATTCTATCTCAATAATCTTTAATAGGGAATTATAATTATATGGGTAAAATACTATTTAGACACATTTGCATGTCTTGTGTAATTTTAAGGACTGTTTACTTTTTCCCTCCGACCGGATTTTCTTAGTGGGTATGGCAACAGAGTTTTATTGAGAATGGCGGTCATAATTTTTGAAAGTAGATCATACGACATGATCTTGAAAAAGGGACCATAAGAGATCATATTACTCTTATTGTAGGTATCACAATGATGAGTTAGATGATTTTTAGTTAGGGTTTTTGGTTGCCGAATGCCGATAATATGTTTATTTAAGATGTACTTGTATTATATTTCATATTTATATAACAGAGGAGCTTGTCCCCTCAATTTAAAAAAAAAAAATTAGGGTGTACTTCATCTGTTTGGAGGAATGAAGTTTAATTAAAAAATATATCAACTGAAACTTATAAGGTTTTGCTCGTCTAAAATAGGTCCAGTCTTGTGTTGGACACATCTGTTCTTTCCACCTTCAGTTTTGTGCTTCTTCTTAACGGCGCCTTGGGAAGTTATTAACTTGTAATATGGAATCTCAATTTGCAGATTACGAGATTTGACTGAAAAGTTAAGAAAAATGACACGAAAAACAATAACTACTCACTATAATTTTTTCCGCTTTATAAAAAACTTGGGCTCTGTGGTATTCTTTAAATCTACAAAATAATATATGGAGACGAATAAGTTCCTTTTTTAATAATAAATATTACTGAAAAGATATTAGTTTATTAAAATTTTACTATATTTATATTACATTTTTTATTCAGTTCTGGTTAGATCATAATTCTTATATTAGTTAATTTTATTACAAGATGAACTCGAACTTAAGATCACTTAATTAATCAAAACCATTCAATTGACAGATGTATTAAACGACCAACTAAACTCACTAAATAATTTAAATCCAGTTTAGCTACTGAAATTAAAAAAAAAACTTATTTTTCTCTTTTGGACATAAAACAAATAAAAATTCAGGAAAAAGGCCAATCAACAACCTCCCGGCCCGAAAATTAAAACGAGAAAGCAAGTCTTTTTCCCGCGTTTTTCATTTTCCTCCCAAAGAATTGCCAATAACAACCCTTCCTTCTCCCAAAATTCGAAACCCTAAACCCCCAAATTCGAAGAGAGAGAGAGAGAGAGAGAGAGAGAGAGAGAGAGAGGGAGAGAGAGGATGTTGAAAGGGAAAACATTCGCGGGAGCGAACGTGTTCATGTCTCGGAAGCTGGTCCCACCAGAGGTGTTTGACGCGCTGCTCGACGCCCTCAAGCTAAACGGCGCCGAAGTGCTTCTCTGCTGCGATTCCTCCCGCAACGGCCCCAACGACTTCCACGTCATCTCCTCCCCCTCCCACGTCCGTTTTCCCCTCTTCGATTTTTTTTCTTCCATTTATTGGTTTGTTTGTTTCGTTTAATTTCCAATTAATTCTTTGTCTTTGTGGTTTCAGGAGAAGTTCGATGAGCTCAGAGAAAAAGGATGCCATTTACTAGGTATTTTTTTGTATTAAAATATATTTTTATTCGGTTAGAGTTCTTAATGGGACAGAACAATAGTTGCATTTTGTTATACTATAGTGAGTTTACATTTCAGTGTTTTATATTTTTTTAAGAAATTGGAATACTAGGGTTTAATCAGGTGTTGTTTAGGCCCCCAATGTGTGCTTTCGTGTGCGAAGGAGCGGCGGATGCTTCCAAGAAAAGAGTTCGTTTGTTGCCTTGCGATGGACGGTGCCAAGGTGCTTGTTTCTGGGTTTGATATGGATGAGAAGGTAATTAAGTACTTATGATTTGTGCTTTCGTTGAAGAGTTTCTGAGATTCGGTATTATTGGGATTTTCTGCATTTACTGGTTTCTATAGTTGATCGATGCAATGTAGGGTAAGTGACCTTTTTGAGTCAGTTGTGTTGCAGGTCAAGATTGAAAAGATGGTCGTCGGGATGGGAGGAGAGTTGCTGACTAGAGTTTCTTCAGATATAAACTTTGTTGTTGTGAAGAATGTTTTGGCAGCAAAGTACAAGGTCTAACTCTTGGAGTATGAGATTTATTCTTATTTTGCTTCCTTGGTTTTTACCCTTTTCTTCAAACCTGTGGGTGGTGCTCTTTTTGGTTCATTATTCGAAATAGTTTCAGTATCCCTGATGCATGCACAGTTGCATTTATATCTGATTTTTTTCTTGCAATCACATGTGGAACACAGTTGCTTGTGTGATACTTCAATTGCTAGGATCTGGTTGGTTCTGAACATGCTTCTAGTATGGAAGAGAAGATAGCGTCTCTAATATAGCAGGGTTCTTTTGGTACCGGTTTTGTCACATACTACAAGTAACCATCTCGCTATTGGGAGTAAATTTTATAATCATTGGGACTTTATTGGGAGGAGGTACATTGAGCAAATTCTAAAGGTACAAAGTTAGGTTTTTTGCTCTCATTTAGGAGTTACAATGATAGCTCTATCATGGCATGATGCATGCCATCTATAACCCTGCATGTTGGGAATTTGTGTGTACGAAATGCAAATTAGGGAGGGGCAGCATGTCATTTCCTTTGTTGGGAACAGATTGTTATTTGTTTTTTTCTACTAAGAAAAGTTTTTTTTTTTTTTTTGCAGTGGGCTTTAAATACTCTCAAGAAACCTATGGTAACTATTGATTGGTTGCATCGGTGCTGGAATGAACATCATGTTGTTCCTCAAGAGCCTTACAGGGTTCTTCCTTTTTCTGGACTAACAATTTCAGTGACCAAAATTGATTTAGGTAATATTAGCTGCTGTTTCAACTTTTGGTTTCAGTAAACTATTGGTGTTGACAAAGTTCCGTTGAATTTTCCAGCTGACAGGAAGGAAATTGAAAAAGATGTCATACAAAATGGTGGCAAGTATTCGCCCGAGCTTACTAAAATGTGCACACATTTGATTGCTAATATATCCTTTGAATTTTGTACACAATGGAGTCTACTTTTCTGCTTCTGTTAGAATGGAGAATGAAAAATGTGTTAAAATAGCGGAAAAGTTCTCCAAGGTAAAGTAAATGGTCAGAGGCTTTTAGTGTTTCTTCGGTTTTGAACCTGTTTTGCTAACTCAATGGGGTGACAGCTCTACATTTTTTTGTTCTTTTTGCAGATTGTAGTTTTACTGTAGCCTAATTGTTATTAATTTCACTTTATCTATGGTTGTCCTGATAACTTGCTTAGAATAGGTGGTGCGAAGGGCACTTCAATGCTAGGTTCTAAAACATCGGTTGAGATTATATTTGTTCACTTAACTGTATATACGCTCCTGAAGGCGACAAATACAAGGTTGCTCGAAGATGGGGCCACATACATATTGTATCTCGAAAATGGCTCGAGCATTCTGTGGCTAAAAGAGGTAAGCTTTAGGATGACTATGTTCTTTGTACCTTATCTGTTCAATTATTTATGCTAACTTGTATTGCTGAGCTTTGATGATTTCAAATCTAGTTATCTGTATCTAACTTGATCTTTTTTCTTATGGTTAGCATGTCTTACTGAGGAGTCCTATCCTGTCCAGTCCTTTCCTTTGTCTTCAAGCAAAATGGCGAAGAATTCCTCAACCACACAGCTTCCCCAAGATAAATGCAACGGATTCCAAACGCCTACATCCTCATTGAACACTCATCTAAATGGGCATCCAGACTCTGATTTAGAAGCGACACTCTCACAGAATATGACTTCAATGTTTTATGATGCTTCTGCATTTACCAAAGATGTAAATGAAGAAGTAACTAAGGTGCAGGAAATTAATGAAGGAAACCTTGATGGCTGTGTGGCAAGTGATTCACAATCTGAAGATAGTGATGAGTACCTATCAGATTGTATTATTGCACTTGTCGGTTTTGAAACCTCTGAAATGCGTAAACTAGTCAACATGGTGCGTAAAGGTGGGGGATCTCGGCGTTCCTTATCTAATGATAAATTTACTCATATTGTAATTGGAGCTCCTTCTGAGGTGTAAGTCATTTGCCTGTTTCACTTCTTTCCTTTCTATGCCTTTATGCCTTATTGCTTTGGGTTTTGCACAAATGCAATAATTGTGCTCAGATTAATAATCTGGAGTGTTTTGATTAAAATGATTGATGAAACTTCCATTTGTCTCAAAGACTCAAAACTATTTTTCTTCTTGTAACAGTGAGAAGAAGGAGCTGAGGTCCCTTGCAGCATCAGGTGTAATAAATGTGGTAAAACCTAAATGGCTAGAAGACTGTGTCCGTGAGAAGAAAGAAGTATCAGTCCTCAGGCATCATGCTGCTTATGAGTTACTTATTCCTAAAGGTTCTCTAATTACCCTTCAAAGTGCTTTATACTGCTTGTTCACATCTGGGGACTTTTCTAGGATATTTTTCTGTCAGGATGTTGGATTTCAGTATGAAAAAATCCAGTTGCACGTTATTATCTGTTTTGTTCTCTAATATCATTTTGGGAACTGTACAGATTCTGTGTGCTCAACAAAAGGAGCAGTAGCGGGCCTCAGTGGTATTAATCATGGCAAAGCCTCTGGTGTTGCTACACTCATCAGCTCTGACTACCCAATGGAGAGCACAAGTGCTGGCTCTGGAATGAAATCATCAGCCAAGAATCTAGAGGCTAAAACCAATAAAAACACGAGCAGGAGCTTTACTCTAGAAAATTCAGCAACATGTCATCAACAAAACCTCCCCCCTGTTGTAAATGATGAAAAGAAGGATGAGAGGAGGGCTAACCATACTTTTATTGATCAAAATGCTGGAAGTAAGAATCTGTCGACAGTATTTAAGGGAAGAACTTTTCGCTTTTCAGAATCATTTCCGGAAGACAGAGTAAGTTGATATTTAAGCTAGATAGATGAAAATTATAAAAAATCTTGTGGGATTCTTACTTTGTGTAAACAACGATTTCACGAAGTACTCATGGAGGTGTAGGCTTGCTGTGATTTGGTCCTCATAATGCACATTCTGCTACATGTTCTCTTAAGCATACACTTCACAATTTATTTTTGATTCTGGCTTTCTTATATGAATTTGTATCCTGTTGCTGGAGTACTCTACATTTTAGTGACTTTCAATCTCATATGTTTTCCAGCGATCTGAAATCGTTGAATGGATCAATCAAGGGGGAGGAAGGGTAGCTGGCCATCGTTCAAGAGAATTTGTGCAGTTCACCATTGAATGTCATGGCGTGGTACCAAAATTTACACATGACGTCCAGACTACATATGTATCGAGTCATTGGGTTCGATCGTGTTTAGAGGTATGCAAGTGATTCAAAGGAACTTAGGTTTCAATACTTTGTTACCTTTTGTTTATTTCATATACATTGTGATTGTGTACAAGCTGACAATCAATGAAAGTCGTAGGCCTGCTGCACATAATTGAGTTGCATGGACCTTCACTCCCAAGTTTCACCAGTTATTTCTTTTCCACGTGGACACTACACATTTGATTATTCTTCTCTAGAAAAATATCCTCTTTCTGTCAAATCAAAAATATATTACTGGTGAAAGGAATATTTAGTGAAACCGATATCATTGTTGTTTGTGCACTAAGATTTTATGGCTTATGCTTTTTATAGGGGGTTTTATGGCGTATTTAGGCCCCTGAATTTCAATAATAGAAGTTTTCATGTCGTCTCACTTCCAACTTTTAGCATCAGACATGCCCAAGGAGCAGGACACATGTTTCGGAATCTTCTGGATGTCAAAAAATCTTAGAGACTGTTATGATTTTATCTAATGCCAATTTGCTGAAGATAAGATATCAAATTGGTCAGAACTTTTGTGCTTTGCAAAGTCGCACATGATGCTCTTTAGCTCTTTCCATCACCTTATAGCACTACAATATGTAAAGATTTGGTGGTTTCGTGGCATTCAGTCATCCTTTGGCATGCTAGCTATTGGTACTTATTGTTAAGAGTTTGTTATCTGTCTCAGGTCATGGCCCCCTTTCTGCTAGTTTGTTACTGTTTATATTGCTTTCATAGTTTTATGGTTTTGGACCTTTCTGTTCTTCTAGTGGCATCAAAGCATGTTGTAATTTGTGATGATTGTTTGCTGCTTCTGAAGGACGGAAACCTGCTGGATGTAAGCGGTCATGTTATATATTCACCCCTTCCCTGCAAAGTCCCCTTGCCTGGTTTTGAGAATCTGCGATTTTGCATTTCACAATACGAAGAGAAAGATCGATCACTTCTGAGAAACCTGTCCTTTGTTCTTGGTGCTAAACTTGTAGAGAAATTGACTAAAAAGGTTACCCACTTGCTCTGCAAGTTTTCGAATGGACCAAAGTACCAAGCTGCTTGTAAATGGGGCATTTGCTCAATAACGTGCGAGTGGATTTATGAATGCATCAGGCAGGTAGATTCCCTAAGTACTCAGTTTCCTTTGATAATGTGCTTCTATGCATGTGAATTTTGGGTGTGTGACATGGCTCCTGTTTAGTATCAATCTGTAATGTAACTGGCTTTCTTTTTGCAGAATAAGATTGTTGCAGTGGATCTGTTTCTTCCAAAAGAAGTCACATCTCACGACCAGGAGGCAGGGTTCTGTACTGTGAGCCAGTTTCCTACTCAAGCTGCTCGAATGGTAACAGGAGAGAATTCATCAGAGTTGACGGGGCAATCACAGGAGTGTAAGAACACAACGAAGGAAACAAGATCCAATAAATTAAACAGCTCGAGGGAAGACACCCAGCAGCCCCACAAGGAACCCAAGAAAGCAAGGCTCTTGGAGAGCGAGAACCAAATACAATTATGCTATTCTGAAGTATATATGAATGATCCCATCTCAAATTCTGGTGGAGGGAACAATCTAAAATACAGTGCGGAATCTCTACGTGGTGGCAATGATGTAGCTGCTTCTATTGAAGTGATTGAGGGCTTGTATGAGCTGGTATAATTGGTCTGATGCTCGTCCAATTGCTTTTCTATCTTTCTGCTAGCTAGCAACTCATTATGGATCTTCTTCTCTCTGATCAGGCTCATGATAGTACATCAGTTGGCAGGAGTGCTTGCGAGAAAAATGTATTCCTTTTATTTCTTATATCTCTTTTCCTTTGGCCATTTTCTTCTCCGTCTAATCCTCAACCAATGTGCAGCTTTTCCCGCCAGAATGCTTAGTAGTTGGTGAAGATCATGGAGGGTCAGTTGACGGAGACCATAGAGGGTCTCACCCTGTGATCGAGCTGTCTAAGCTCTGGCCTAATAGGTGAAACTCCTGATATAACTTATTGTTTATTACCCATTTTGGTCATATATTTTTATGGTTAGCTCTTGGGCAGTTATCTTTTACTCCTAATTATTGACTTGGTGCTACTCTTGTGTTTGATTTAGGTCTTGGAAACAGGAAGACTTATCTAATCTTTCAAAGAATGTAAATGAGGAGGGAAATTTTAATTTTAGTGAAACACAGACAGATTCTCAGGTTTGAGCTCTTAATCATTTGTAGAGCCATTGATTATTGGCAACACAGTTCATTTTATTGCTTTTGAAGGAAAAGCCATTGTGTGATCCCAGTGCTTAATGGCAGGTTGTTGGTTACGAAGAAGATTTATCTGGTAGGCAGATGCTCATAGACAGAGTTCGAATGCGAACCAGCCTCACTTGAACTCAAATGTATGTGATCAACCAATGTCAAGGAATAAAAATGTAAGTGCATGCTGAAGAACAAGGATCAACTGAAAAAAGGAACATGTATGTAACTATCACTGCTTTTAATTTGCAGTTTCTTATAGAGAATAGGCCAACTGGTGCTTCTTTTGTAGTAATCAGTTTGTTGAGTTGTTACAAAGCTGAGATGCATCTCAGATGTAGCAAGGAGTGAAAATTAGCAGCTGGCTTAACGATCGGTTGAGCACACGTCTGGTATGGAAGGATTTTGACCATCGAAACAGATACCGGCATGAGACAATCAACTCCACCACCCAACAGGGTATCTTCGTTATAATAGTGGACTATAACTTCCCCAACGAATTGTTACAACGCTATATTGGCTCGCTGCGGTGATGCTGTACTGTATTTGCAGATACATCCAAATATGTTTGAATGTAATTTTTTTACCTTTCATGTTTCTATTCTCGACGGAATCCAATTCTATTTTGTCCCAGGAAATGCAAGGAACCTGCTTATTTCTGAGCATCCACTATTTCAGAACTGGCCTGACATTGTGCATTCAAATTACTATGGTGTGTTCAAAAAGTTTAAATATTTGACTTGCCGGTTAAAGAACAGCGTCCAGATAGTTTTGGGTGTAGATGAAACGAAGTTGTTCATTTTTTGGATGTCTAAATCTTCTATAACCAGACCTATTAAGATGTTTGGTTTGATCATTGAGAAAATTTTACAATGGTCATTTTGATATGGTTTCTTAAGTAGGCGAACCTAGCAGCTTGACTAGAATAATTGGAATACAATGATAGATACAATTGCATATTCCACTGTTACAAAAATCAAGTTTTAAAATTAAGAAGTTGCTCGTCTTTGATTTAGGAATTAGTTATTAAAGCTGAATTAATATTCATATGGCAAGTAATGTCAGCAAAAAGCGACTACGCCAAAATTTTCATTTCATATAACTACTAATTAAGATTTTATATTTATTACTCTATGCTTCGCGGCTTTGTTTCTCCAAGTTCTATAAGAAAATTACTCAATACCTGCGGGCTATAAATATTAAATGGAATTGACGGATAACTAGCTCTCGGCCTGCCAACTCCGGCGGCCTTAGGGTGGCGCCTAAAATGTAGTTGTTCTAGGGAATTTTACTGATATTTTCGGATTACCTTCTTTTTAGAAAAATATTTTTGGATTACCTCACTCTATGTCATCTTATCGTACTTCATATAATTCATAAGATTTAATCATTTTGTTAATGGTATCTATGTTGGTACCAAAGAAAAGTAAATATATGACGCCAAGAAGAAAAAAGAAAATTTGTTCAATTCTTTTTATAGTTGTATAATTCAACAAATATCCGTTTCCATAAAAAGAGAGGACAAAAGGTCAATCATATCCCCATGACGCCAAAATGAAGAAGTCCATATCGGATTTAATTCAACAATTCTAAAATACTGAAGAAAAAGGACGACCACCAATTAAGATAATTCAAATTCAACGCATATCTTTTTATTAAAGCGGATAATTTCATTTTCTTTAAAATAAAAGTATAAAAATTTGACAAATCAATACCAACTATTACTTAAATGAATCCAATATATCTTAATGAAGTCATATCAAAACAACACATCTAACCACAAATTAATGTATTCTTGTTTGTCGATTTGATGTGTCGTTGTGATGTGTCGCCCTACAATATGTTGTCCAAATTATGCAACTGAATACATGTTTGTAGTTGTGATGTGTCACCCTAAAATATGTTGTCCAAATTGTGCTACTGAATACATATTGCCATTATCTGATCCAATTCCGAGTTTCACATGCCAACATTTTTTCTGAAGGGCCAATCGTATTTCCTCTGTCGTCCGTCCCCACCTCATCCAAAAACCAAACAGTTAACAGTTCATCCATTTCCGGTTTCTCACCAACAGCGACACCTCATTGTCAGACGAAAAAAACCCAAGAAGCTCAGAGTCATCCAACAATAATTAAAAAAAAAATATTGAAAAGAATTGATTAATTTTTTTTTTAAAACACCGTTGTTAAAACAGAGCATCCGGAAGGAAATCCCTATGGTGGTATGTCTCCTGGACTGCCACGTGTCACCCTCCCACATGAGCAAGGTGTCTCCCTCCACCGTACCCTCTCCTTTCCTCTGTTCCTGCTCCAATGGTAGCGCAGCCGCCAAGGTGGTCCGGTTCAGACCGGACCGGTCCAGGAGGAGGAAGCAGCTTCGGTTCGTCGTGGCGGCGGCGGAGCTTTTTAATTCTTCTGCTCTTGGTTTCGGCTTGGACCCCCAGGTTTGACCCCTTTTTCCTTTTACAGTGCCTACTACTCGAATTTAGATTAGTCGGATATTTGTTAATTTTGAGTATTTGTTTGGAGTAAAGTTTGGATTTTTAACGGTGTTATTCTAGTGGAGGGGGCGAAGTCCTGAGCTTTAAGAAGTTTTCCCCAAAGGGTTTCTTGCTAGTTGGTTATTTGTTCTTGATGAAATTAACCAGTTGTCTAATGTGGATTAGTCGGGCAGTTCCGGATATAGGTGGTTTCAGAAACGAAAAAAAGTTACTTTGGGTATTTGTTTGTAGTAAAGTTCGTATTTTTAATTGTGTTATTTTAGTGGAGAGGGCAAAGTCATGAGCTTTAAGAAGTTTTCCTCAAAGGGTTTCTCGCTGGTTGGTTAATTGTGCTTATTGAAATTAATAAGTGAATTGGTGGATAGGGTAAAGTATCTGATTTTGATTAATTTTGTGGGGGTCATATGCAGCTTAGTGGTTGTAGTAGAGTTTGGATTTTTAATGGTGTTATTTTAGTGTGGGGTGTGGGGGCAAAGTCCTGAGCTTTAAGAAGTTCTCCTCAAAGGGTTTCTTGCTAGTTTGTTATTTGTTCTTGATGAACTCTACAAATGGCTTGATGGGTAGGGAAAAATTATCTGATTTTTGTAATTTTCTGGAGGATACTGAAATGGGCACTTCTGTTTCGTGTACTGGTATCCGAAGGATCTTCAGTCTTATGAACTGTCGCAGTCGCTGTGGATTGGCCCGGTTCCGGGGGAAATTGCAGAAGTTGAGGCATATTGTAGGATTTTCCGGGCAGCTGAGCGGCTTCACGCTGCGTTGATGGATACATTGTGCAACCCTTTAACAGGGGAATGTACAGTCTCCTACGAGATGACCATGGAGGAAAAGCCGGTGTTGGAGGATAAGATTGTGTCGTGCCTCGGTTGTATGCTCTCTCTTTTGAATAAGGGGAAGGAAGATGTTCTGTCTGGGAGATCTTCCATGGCAGGCTCATTTCGTGGTGCGAAACTTGGTTTGATGGACGACTCCCTTCCACCACTTGCAGTTTTCAGGGGTGAGATGAAGAGGTGCTGCGAGAGTTTGCATGTCGCGCTGGAGAATTTTCTGACTCCCGAGGACAGCCGGAGCGTAAATGTTTGGTGGAAATTGCAGAGGTTGAAGAATGTTTGTTATGATTCTGGGTTTTCCAGGTATGACGACTGGCCAGGCCATACGCTTTTCGCGAACTGGAGCCCCGTTTATTTGTCAACGTCTAAAGAAGAGATGGCATTGAAAGATTCTGAGGTGGCTTTTTGGAAGGGTGGTCAGATAACTGCTGAGGGTTTGAGTTGGTTGGTGGAGAAAGGTTTTAAAACGATTGTCGATCTCAGAGCGGAGACTGTTAATGACCGATTTTATCAAGCTGCAGTTGATGACGCCATCCTTTCCAAAAAGATTGAAATTATTAACATTCCTGTTGAACCCAGGACGGCACCTACGATGGAGCAGGTCGAGAAATTTGCTTCTTTGGTTTCTGATTCTAGCAAATACCCCATCTATCTCCACAGTAAGGAAGGCGTATTGAGAGCTTCGGCAATGATCTCTCGGTGGAGGCAGTACATGAATAGAACTCCATCTCCAAAAGATTCAAAGGAAATGAGAGAACAGCAAGCAGCTTCTGCCTCGGGAGAAATCTTGAATTTGGAAGAAGAAAATAGTTCTCTGCAAAGAGAGTTTGGTAAATCACCTACTGTCAATGGAGTGCAAGATGTAGTATTGCGGTTGGAGGACAACATGAACGGGAATATCAATGGAGCCGGCAATGGTCCTGTGCCTGTCCATATGACATCTTCCAAACCAATTGATGATGGAACAAGATGTGTGTCGAACGAAATCTGGGGTGAAATTGACCCTCTGAAGGCTCAAGTTCCTCCGGGCGATGTCTTCTCCAAAGCAGAGATGTCAAGGTTTTTCAGGGCAAAGAAAATCTCTCCTCCCATGTACAAGAATTATGGGCAAAGAATGTCTCCACAGTTTACTATTTCAAAAGAGTCAACTGCACGCTCGGTATATTCAACTGAGTCTACTGGTATTAAACCAATGCAAGCCTTTAATGAGTCAAAGCAATCAAATCAATCACGTCCCATGAAAAACCTGACTTCAAGCCCTCAAGGCTCTCTTTCTCAAAGCGGGGTCTCTCCGAGTGGGAACGGTCATGTTTCTACTGCCTCAGCTCAAGAGAAGAGATTCTCTATCCCCGAAACCGCTGTTCCTAGATCCAGAAACAACAGCTCTAGCAGCCATCTGACTTCTAAACAACACATGGGCAACGAAAAAACCCTTGGTGCCGACTCGGTTTCCTCCAGTGATGATGAACTCGAAACAATTGCAGCAGACATGTGTGCTTCGGCTACCGGAGTGGTAAGGGTGCAATCACGAAGGAAAGCAGAGATGTTCCTTGTACGAACTGACGGGTTCTCATGTACAAGAGAAAAGGTGACCGAATCTTCCTTGGCTTTTACGCATCCTAGTACCCAGCAACAGATGCTGATGTGGAAATCACCACCAAAGACTGTCTTATTGCTGAAGAAGCTCGGTCCAGAGCTCATGGAACAAGCTAAAGAGGTAGCATACAGAAATTATTTCTAAATACACTCATTTCTTTTTGTAAATCTGAAGTAATTTCTTATTAATATTTCTTAGATACTATTTTTCTTTAAAATGGAAACATCATCCTTTTTGAGTGAGGATTGAGCTCACTTGGTATTAAGTTGATTCATCCCCAGTATGCAGAGATTCTGATCTCTGTCTGCTTTTCATCTGCAGGTTGCTCATTTCTTGTATCACCAAGAGAAAATGAATGTTCTGGTGGAACCTGATGTACATGACATATTCGCTAGGATTCCTGGGTTCGGTTTTGTTCAAACATTCTACAGTCAAGATACCAGGTAACAGGAGCATTCGTATATGGAAATCGAAGGTGCATGGGTATCATCTCACTTGTGAACTATATCACTTGCAGTGATCTCCACGAGAGGGTCGATTTTATAGCATGCTTGGGCGGCGACGGAGTTATTCTCCACGGATCCAATTTATTCCGAGGCGCTGTCCCTCCCGTTGTATCCTTTAATCTGGGATCTCTCGGATTTCTCACTTCTCATACGGTAAGCTCTAAGCGTAACATCTCTCTTCTTATTGCGGAGACTCGCCAATTTTAACTTGATCGATTGCTGCCTTTCTTTCTCTGCATTTGTTGTAGTTTGAAGATTTCCGGGAGGATTTGAGACAGCTTATCCATGGAAACAGCACGTTGGACGGTGTATATATAACACTTAGGATGCGCCTTAGGTGTGAAATCTTCCGAAACGGCAAGGCAGTGCCAGGCAAAGTCTTTGATGTCCTCAATGAGATTGTTGTTGACCGGGGTTCGAATCCGTATCTATCCAAAGTTGAATGTTACGAACATGATCGGCTTATAACTAAGGTGCTTTCTTGTACAATTTTGAGGAAAATTGTTAAAGATTTCTTGTTGCTTATGACTAACCAAATGTCTCAATAGGTGCAAGGAGATGGAGTCATAGTAGCCACACCGACTGGGAGTACCGCATATTCTACTGCTGCAGGAGGTTCAATGGTGAGCTTGTTTCCTCTTCCTTCATTCCAAATCTTGCCCCCCGAGCGTCTTAGGTGTAACTTTCCGCAATTTCTTTCACTGATGAAATATGGGTTCGCAGGTTCATCCCAACGTTCCATGTATGTTATTCACCCCCATTTGCCCACACTCACTCTCCTTTAGGCCTGTCATACTTCCAGACTCCGCCCGGCTAGAAATGAAGGTATACCATCTTTATATATCCTTTTTTTTTATCACTTCATGTGGCGCGAAGATTCATTCGTTTTTTCTTGTCAAAAACAGATCCCGGATGATGCCCGAAGCAATGCATGGGTTTCGTTCGACGGGAAGAGGAGGCAGCAACTCTCGAGAGGGGATTCTGTTCGAATATCAATGAGCCAGCACCCTCTTCCGACAGTCAACAAATCAGACCAAACAGGTGATTGGTTTCGCAGCTTGATTCGCTGCCTGAATTGGAACGAAAGACTTGATCAGAAGGCCCTTTGAAGCTACTGATGCAAAAAATGAACATACACACACGCATTCCCGTCGATAATGACCGAGGTTTGTGTAAATCCTGTACAGAAATGTAATCTAGAATCACTACAGAAAATTCCAGGTATAGTATACCATTTTATACAACAGCATTACTAACATTGGCTGCCAAATGGAAGAATTCAGCCAGTTCTCTCCTCATTCTTTGGTGTAACGAGTTGCGGTTTGCTCAGGGCCATCATCGTGTAAGTTCTCGCCATCGCATCTTTCTTCTCTTCTTCACCTTCTCCATCTCGACCTTCCTTTACCCAGTGTTTATACTTGTCTGCAACTATCGATTCCCTTCGAGTAGCATAGAATCTGGTACGATCAATATCTTTGCTCTTCATTTGTCTTAGTTCACCCCGTGAGTGAGTATCCTCGTACGGTTATTACACATTTTTGGGGAGCATTCGCCTTTTGTACGATTCACATCGGTGAATGGTGATGCAACTCGGGTCAACGTTCCACCATTGACTCGGGTTCAATTGCGATGTTCGAACTGCGACCATCGCAACCTTTGATTACAATGTTTTAGATCTTGCTACGAGCATATATAGTATCAACAATCCATAGTGAACATGAAGATTAAAATCCATATATAGAAACAGTAGACACAAACCAGTTGCTGCACAATTTAGTCTAAGCTTTCTTTTCTCTCCTATATTATATGCTATAGTTCAGAGAAAGAAGCTGATCATAAACACACAACAAAAACACCAACATCAACCGAACTACAACGGTAAACAAATTGACCAAAGGCCGACGTATAACACAAACCATAATCATGTGATGTTGATGCATCACACCGCAGCCCTTACGGCCTCGAACCTGGGTTCCTTGGGGAGAAACTTCTGCTCCGAGTAAACCGACATGTAGTCGCCAAATAGAAACCTGGGGTAACTAGCATCATCAGCAGCAGCTACAGCAGCCTCCTTCACGAGCTCGGCTGCCGGGGCTATGGTGGCCTTGAGAGAAGGGTTGTAGAAGGAGGCAATGGACCTCCTGTTTCCCTCGCGCAAGGCCAGGACCCGGTGCCAGGTGCTCTTGTACCTTCCATTGCTCAGGACCTCGATCTGGTCCCCGGTGTTGATGACGATGGTGTTCCTGAGAGGCTGCACGTCGATCCACTCCCCGTCCTTGAGGATTTGGAGGCCGCCGACTTCGTCGTCCTGGAAGAGCAGGATGACGCCCCCCGCGTCCGTGTGGGCCCTGAGGCCGTTGACGAGGTCCGGGCGAGGGCAGGGCGGGTAGTGGCTGACCTTGGTCCCGAAGAAGGCCTCGTCGTCGCCATGGAAGGCCTTCTTGATGGTCCCAGGTGGGATGCCGAGGTTATGGTCCATCACTTCCATGAGCTTCTCAGCCAGCTTCTTCAGCTCTGCTCTGTACTCGGCCATGGTCTCCCTGTTCCATGCAGTTTCATGCCAAATTAGAGAGCCGAAATTTAATGCAGTCACGTTAATATATTCCGACCAATAAAATATTATTACAAGTGACAAATTTATGGTGAATTACAAGTGAAATATTGTTACTTAATACAATAGGTCGTTATGATTAATTTACTCGCGGAAGTTATACATCTTATATTACCAGCATCAAATAGGATCCTAAAAAAGTTCACAAAAAAACCCAATTACAAAAACCATCCTCCAAAATTCAGATAAGTTCCCTAAAGAGAAACATTTTAAAGTGGTGATTTTGCAAAAAAAATAAAAAAAAAAATTGGAGAACAAAGAGTGAACCTTTTATGTTTGTGTGTAATATTCTCATACGATTTTTTAAAATATTGCATCTTTGACCACCCTCTCGGTACAATGATCAGCCGGGACTTTCCACATAAAATGTTGATAATAAGGAACTTAAGTAATAAGCATGTCGAAGGGGCACTTTCTTGATCAGCTTCTCCCATTTCATTTGAAGTTGACAATGGTATTACTCACCACATTAATTAATTGAAAAGCTACTCAATCAAATTTCATAATATATTCCAAAATTGCTACTCTTATTCAGAACAAATGTCGTGACACGAGAATCGCACTTACAATAACGTGTGACATGGCTAATTTTTTTTAATTAATTTTAGTTATTTTTAACAATTATTTAAATAACTTTTAACAATTATAAACAACCCAACACCTTCATCAATTTTTTCTAACATAAGGGTTTTAACTCAACCCGATTGACTTTCATCAAAATATTAGAATAAGATATGCGTAAGTACTTGAATCCGGGCGTATTGATGGCGGTGGGCCACTCATTATCGCCGGCGAGAGTGAAGACGTCTTCCCAGTCGGCATCCTCCAACATGTTGACGTTAGCTCCGGCGGTGCCGTTGGTTGGTCCCTCCACGATTTCGTTCAAGGACTTAACCAGAGCTGAGTTGTGGAACTTGTCCTCTCTTTCTTTCTTGTAGCATTCCGAGGCCACCTTCTTCACCCTCTCTAATAGCTCTTCCGGAATCCCATGGTTCTCCAGCTGTAATAATAAACTTGTTATTAGAATTACGTATACTCG
Source organism: Hypericum perforatum (assembly GCA_012979155.1). Classification (NCBI taxonomy): domain Eukaryota; kingdom Viridiplantae; phylum Streptophyta; class Magnoliopsida; order Malpighiales; family Hypericaceae; genus Hypericum; species Hypericum perforatum. Next base: position 19,510 of record SOPF01026511.1, on the reverse strand, counting down.
AGATGGATACGCTTCGAAATTATAGAAGAAAATAACGTCTAAGTTAGGAGACTTGCTACTTTTGATAGATGATAATACTTTGCGAATAAAATAAGAATTTTGTACTCAAAATTACATGTTTTACTTTCTCTAAAAACTAATGGTAAAAAAATTGCATATGTAGGAATTATCATAAACTTTTTTGTTATTGAACATCTGAATGTAACTTATTTAAATTTGAATTTGGTTCCATAAAAAGTATAATAAGACTCTTATGAAGAAAAACGAAGGTGTAAGATATACAAACCTGAAAAAATCCCCATTCCTCGCAACCATTGGCGATCTGGGCCATTGTCTTGGCCCTTTCCTCGGCACTTCCATTGATCTTGGAGAAATCAATCACAGGAATGGCCATTGAGATTTGAAGTTATGTAATTATGAAGTAAAATGCCTATTTGCTTCTTTTTTCTTTTTGCACTTAGCTCCAATGTGGATTAAGAAAGAGTACTAAGAGGTCTATTTATATCACATTTCCCGCCACCTTAGAATGTCAACTCTATTTTTTTTTTGCCCTAATTTATTTCTAGGAGATATGGTCAGTTGGCCGGTGAATTTTTTTCGGTGACAGGAAATTGGAAGGTCAATGGTTATTTACAATGTACACACCAAGAATGGTCTTTTTAAAATATGACGTGCATACTTGAGCAATTTTATTATTGGCCGCTTTGCATTATTCACTTTCTCTCTTACGTTCTATTGAAATATTAATAATCTAAATATTGCTAGTTGGTATAAAAAGATCACCATAATAATCGAAAAGAAACATACAAACAATGTCATTTGATTAGTTAGGCTCAAATCTTTCAGGTGATGCACATTACCTCATTCATTCTTGTGCTTTAATTTTTTAAGTACCTATGATTTGAACTTCCCTTATTGTTAATTCTATCGGTTGTCAACCTTTTGCTTTGCACCCCATTTTCAATATTCTCATTTTGATTAATGATTTTCGCAGCTATAATTGATTTTTATTAAATTCATCGAAATTTTATACCTTGAAAAATATAAGAGATTTCCTCAATCACAGGAATTTTCTTCATATAAAGGTCGAGTCATGTGATATTGCATAAGTTTAACCAGATAAAATTTAATCTGATAAAGGATAATTTGTGTATGTATTGTATGTGAAATTACGTCTAACATCAGTAACTGATAGTCAGTTAGAGTTTATCACACTCATAACTTGAGTAGATAACAAAACATTAGGTAAGAAGCAGCAGCAAACTAGCTTTTACAGATTTTCGACAAGGTTTTCCCTATGGTCTCATCGTACAATTACTGCCTACTTCCTAATATTTATGAGTTATTTTTTCAGTTAAGAGATGTCAAATTTCAATTATTAGAAAAAATGTAAAATATTTATTAATTTTTTTATCATCGTTCAAAAAATTTATCCGGCCAACTGACTAACTATATCGTGGATATTATGATACTAGTTGGCTAATAAGTCAAATAAATGTCGACCTCGAGTTTTGTACGTAAATCAACCTGAACAAAAGAAGTTGAAAGTCAACTTTCCTTTTTTAAATAAAAAAAAATATCCATGTAACCATGTTAGTAGAACGAGCCCTTGTTCCTGGCATTGGGGCCTAACTACCGGTGAGGACGGTGGTCACCAGCGGCGACCCTTCTCCACCGGTCTTGTTTCGTATGTATAAACGTACAAAGAATACAAAAGAATACAAAATTCTGATGTTTAAACATACTTATTTTATAAATTTGACGTTCAAAACTGGACATTATAAATCTCAAAAGAAATTACTACTTTAAGCAGAATGACATTGCACGACGTAAACAAATTGACATATAAATGTTGAAAATTAAAAAGAGTGATATTTTCAACTGTTGGAGTTGTATGACAGCTTGAAATGTTTAAACATCTAGAATTAAAAAGAATCAGAGTTGAAATACTAAATATGGCAAAAAAAAATGTTAAGACGTAAAGAAGAGATTTTAATTTTCCCTTTAATCATAATTTCGTAATATCATTCCAAGTCAAAAAGTAACTTAATGTTTAAACATTGAAAATAACTTTCTATTTTTTAAAATAAGAGAAGGGGGAAGAGGGATTATGTGAATTTTTTTATTTTTATTTCATTTGTTTTGGTAAATCAATATATTGACAAACTAAGGTAGTAAAACACTGTTTTTTTCCGAAATTGTTTTCAAGGACACTTCTGCACCAAAGCAAAAGTCAAACAAAAAGGACAAGACTATTTAGTAAAATAAACTAAACTGCATTAAAAAAAACAAACTGAACGGACTTCCCGAAATTTAACTCAAAATAACATCACAGAAACCTAACAATATTTTCACCAAGTAAAACCTGATTGGATTAATTGCCACATAATATCCCAGTATGTATTAAATCTATTCATTTATATTTAAATCGAATGAATAAAATCTAGTTTGGCTAACATCGTCTTGCTAATATCACACAAACCTAATAATGGGTTGAGAATTGCAATTACTTGTTTAATCCAGGCGCGTGTCGAATTACTAAAATTGAGATTGGTTAGCAACATCCTGTCACGTTCAGCCCCTGAAATGGTGGAAGATCTCCAAACCAAGATTATTCAAATTCCCTAATGTGACGCCAAGTATCCCTATTATAATTCCTATCTTCTATTACACTTCTTCTCCTTTCCGCATTGATTTTTCTTGCAACCGAAACCTCTGCCGACTAAATGCCAATCGTCGTGTTGACCTTACTCTCATTATCTTGTATTTGTTTTCCACCATGTAGTATATATAATTAAAGAAAAATTACGTTTTATTCTCTCGTGTATCGTTTTACAAATTTGTGGTCCTTCTAATTTAGCAAATTTATGGCGTTATTCATTTGTTTCGGTTTTACAATTTATGTCACTAAATTTTTACGTAACTTTCAAATAAGTCTTCCTGATTATCTTCTTACTCTTTTAATTTAATTTTTCTCGAATATTTCTGCGTGTGAATATCTAATTTAATTACTTAATGGATCATTTAATATACGATATTTTAGTTAAAAAATTAGTATTATATATATATAAAATTTTACCGTTGACATCATCAATAACCAAAGCATAGTCTACACTATTTGCACATGTTACTGAAACTCTTGAATAAAAAAATTAAATTTAAGCACATTTTTAGGTTAATTTACATATGTATTATAATTATTTTAATAATGAACTGGTTTAAGTAGAGTTTAATTAATTGATTTATAAGTAGGGTCTGTGTTTGAATTTATATTGACCTTATCCAAATTCAAATCCTATCAAAATTTACGGACACAAACTCATAACCTAAGACGCACAAAATATGGTAAGAATCTTACTCACAAGTATGAATCTTTTTGCCATTTCTATTCTCACCTTCCTTTTTTTTCATCTGTAACCAAAACCAATATTCAAACTAAAACATTGTTAATAAGAATTAAAACTAACTAGAGATAACAAAAATTCAATAACCCTAATTGCTATAACTCCAATTCTCTGAACGAAAAACAGTGAAGGCCATCGTAGGGCCAAGCGACGGTATTCTACAAAATGCTTGATGATTCTTTAATTTTCTTTATTGATATACTAGATATTTTATAATAATTCTCCATATACTTTTTATAGTTTATTAAAATTTTATATTAAATTTTTTTACATTTAATCAAGGAAAGACCATGTAAACCTTACATATTCTATGGGTCTAGTAATAAAATTTTTTAGGGTCTAAGGTGAAGACAATTGTTTAGACTAAGATATTATTAATCGCATCAATACCTTATCCATCCCTAGGTTGAATTTTGCATAATATTTAAAAAAATATATTCTTATATCATGTAATAATATTTGTATCCCACTCAAACTCTTAAAACAATAAATTGATAATTTTACAATATTTATAAATAAGTCCACCGTACTCGTAATTAGCAATATAATAATCCCATAAAGCTTTAAATAAAAAAATATAAGAAATAAAATGAACTCCTACACCTAAGGCTCACCATTATTTACAAAAGTCACCATTTTTATAAAATGTTAATCATTTATTAAGTCAAATCATATTCGTGAATAAATTATTATAAAATTTTCCGGCAAAAGTGGAGTATTGAACCGATGTCGGATCTTATATCTGTAATTTTTTTTGTGCTTGGGAGGACATATTTTTTGAATATGATCTAAGGTTGATATCAATCGTATTGAATTTTGCAGTATTGGCATGGTGGCCTAATAGGTACCAATATCTTGATATTTGTACTAGAAAAATTTGTTATAAAAAGAACATGGCTTTTAATTTTAAAACGGTCAGAGGTCAACCAACTTGCCAGTTGTATTATTAACTAGAAAAAAAAATCCCACAATGTTCCTTTCTCACCGGTGATGGGGTGCCCCGTGATTACGTCAAACTGAAATTATTATGTAGAGTTTACTTTTTTTAATTTTTTTTCTTAATTTCGTTGCTGGGAATATAATTGATCCGTCTAATTGTGATTCAAATTAAGAAAAATTATAAAAAAGCCATCAATATAATATTTTTAATACATTCTCGTTACCAAACTTTATTAATGGAAGAAAAAACGTAAAAGAAGGAAAGAAAACCAAAAGCCCAAAACGGGAAAAACGTATTCATGTTATCCACAAGTCGGGTAATCATAATTAACTTGATGCCACAAACAAATCTAATACATTTTCATGAAAAAATCATCTTGTTCTCCATGCTCCCATTGTGATTGAAATTTATGCATTGATTTTACTAACGTTTTATGAAAATAAACAGTATAAATGCAACAAATTACGTGATGAACCCGTTCGAACATCATATAATAATACCTATACTTGCAGAGTCATGACAATTTGATAACAAACAACCTCAATTGGATAACAACAACCTCAAGTTAGCTGGTGTGTAGAATTTCATTTATTCAAAAAATAATTTCCAAAATAATAAGTAGTTAAACTTACTATGTATTTTTCTACCTAGTGCTTGTGACAACATGTCACCAAAATAATCAAAAATAGTAACCTATCTAGTAAACAATGGTAGTTAGACGACTGTTTCTTTACAAAGTGAAAATTACAGGATACTGTCGTCCTAGCATAAATTTTGTGCGAGCATATTAGATTTTATTTTGTCTTTATTGAGAGTCAACCATTGTCGATTTTTATAAAACTAATGCGACTATTTTTTATTATGTTTACACTTGCACCAACTTTTGTTAGTATGCCGGCATGTAACTTGAGAACTGATGTTATGGCCAATTGGATGAAGGAGAAGCTCTCAAAGTTGAAACTTTATCAAGTTTATCGTTAAATATATGTTACATCAGCCCCGCAGTTAAACTAGTGCAAGTTTTAAGTTGGGCATTAATAAATATATGTCAACTGTCCAGTCGATTGATGCATTTTATGTAGAATATCAAAAAATACTGAGTCATACTAGTGAAAGATTATTTTTTTTGGATAAAGAAGGGATGCTCTTAATATGACTATTTCAAGGATTTTAACCTTGAAATTATAGATAGCCACGAGAAATCCATTAACTGAAACCATATCAACAACAAAAGAGTAACTCTTCTTAATGGCTAGTACATGATTATCAAATCATATATACATCTCATTATTGTATTTTTTTTTTACATTTTACATTCAATATATATCTTATGTTTTACATTTTACATTTTACATTCAACAGTAGGTAGGGCTGAGTAATTGTCGGGCTCATGGGTTGAGACCCATTTGTGAGCCCGACACCGATGAACAAGAAATCCCAGAATAAGCACCGACAGAAAATTTTTTTTGCCTTACACCGACGGGCCCGCAGTGTCTCGGTGATCCCTATTATTGATCGGGTTTTTGAAACCCGATAGCAACAGGGAGAGAGAGAGAGGGAGGGGAGGATAAAGAAGGAGGCGTTTTTTCCTGAGCTGTGGCCATTGCAAAGGGTTAGAAACGTCACCGTAGTAGTACAAGTACTTCACTGACATAACAAGTGTTATTTTGGGTACCACACTCTCTCTCTCCTCTCTTCTTTATTCTTCTTCTCCTCTACCTCTCTCTGTCTCTATCTCTCTCCTTCTTCTTCTTCTTCAACAACAACAACAACAAATCACTAATCCATGAAAAATAATTAAGTTTCATCCCTCGAAACCAGTCGGAACCCCGACCATTGGATGGCGTCGTCGACGAAGCAGACGCCCGTGGGGCTGGTGACGTGCGAGGACCTGGCCAACCTGGGAGCGGGGAAGAAGGAAGGGATACCTCTTGGTTTATTCCTTGGATGGCTCTGCGAAGAGAGGAAAAGAAGAGGAGAAGAGGTGGCTGCCGGATTTACTCGGTGTGTCGGTGTATCGGGTTGGTTAAAAAACAACACCGACGCAACACCGACAACTTCGGTTTGACATAAAAACCAACCCACGACACCGTTTTAACAGTCGGGTTAATGCTTGGCGGTGTGTCGGTCGGGTCGGGTTGTCGAGTTTGCGGTTTTGGTCGGGTTCATCCTCACCCCTAACAGTAGGGGAGATGTTGAAATTTGCATACATTTTACATTTTTACATTTCACATACGTTTTACATTTTACATTTTGTATATTTTACATTTTTACATTTTTAAATTTTTACATTTTTACATTTTTACATTTTACATTTTACATACATTTTATATTTTACATTTTACATTTTACATAAATTTTATATTTTACATATTTTACATTTTACGTTCAATATAAATCTTACTTTTTACATTGTATTTTTTACATTTTACATTTTATATTTTCTATTTTACACTTTTTCTTACATTTTTCATTCAATATATATCTTTTTGAAAAACGATATACATAGTTTTAAAGTGAGGATTATAGTTTTAAAAAAGAGCTATTATTCAACAATTCTCGTAAATTGATAATCTTTTCACAACAAATATAAAATAAAGTTACTCATTAGTTAGCATTTATTTTCTAGTCATTCCGAAAACTAATTTTCCAAAATTTCCATAAGAGTTTCCTTTGCACTCTCTCCATATAAACCATTTCTATTTAAACATTACTCATCTTTTCATTCTCAAATTGTATCTTTTCATTACCAAACTAGGTATTCTGTTTAACCTACTTATAAATACTAATCCTTTTGATTTATTATTTTTAAGAGTAACACTAAATTGATTTGAATTTATTTAGAAAAAAGTTTAGACTAGGAAAATTACTCGTAATTCTTTTTAAAAGACTGCCGTTAATTGAAACACGATTTGAGTGTAAATAGATAAGACTAAAATATTTTTTTTACCTATATAAACACCAACTTCCCTTCCATCTTCTTCCACCACCTAATCATCTAATACCTTCCTTCCATCCCCTTGACATATTTAAAGAGAATAAATATCATACCTCTTCAACAATAATGCTATTTGTGAAAAACTTAAATAATTTGATTTAAATTAAGTATATCATAAAGTAAAACTTATTTTTTACATTCTTGAAAATTCTAAAATTAAAGTTTAAATATACTTGACTCCAGACAATTTTAATATATGTGCGAAAAATATATAATATTCATGGATTGACCTTAGTTGCAATTTCTTCCTTACACTTCAATAACTAGTAATTTTTAATGTAATATTTACAAACAACCAATAATTTTAGAGTCAAATAATATCTAATTAGCTGAGTGACCTTTGGTCTAGTGACATAAGGGTGGGGAAGAGTTTGGGAAGTCCAGGGTTTGGATAAATGCATAACAAGTAATCTGTTTTATTGATTATCGGGACCTTCAAATACATCCCGTAAGATAGTGTGAAAACAATAATCAGTACCTCCATAGGCAAGTACACAGGCTTTTTGGGATCAGTTCCAACCTCGAGAGCAAGTAGATCAGTCAACCTAGTTTGGTATAACAATCATGGAGGAGCGCTTACAATGATTGAACACTTGCTTCTATCAGTGCAAGGTCCTCAACGATGGTTATACCAAATTGTTCCTTTACACGGGCATCCCTCAAGTAATTGTAAATCAAAAAAATGCGGCCAAAAAACAATAAAACATAAACACAAGTCCTGAGAAATACATCTTAAAAACAAATAACACGCAGAAACATCACACTAACAGAAAGAACATGAATATATAGATCTGAAAAGAAAAAAAAAACTAAAAACATAAACACGATTCCTAACAACATGCTTAACCGAGTAACAAAAATTGGTACAACATTCCCCTCAATTTTGAAGCCTCAAGTTTTCCAAGCCAATATAAAGTGACTCCTCCGAACGTCAATTTTGAGGCACACCACAATCATATTGTTTAATCACGTTGGGAATGTAATGTGAGTTGGCCTGAACAAAAAAATCATTTTGAATCCTTATTTTTTGTTTATTATTATTTCGAAAACAAAAACAACATGC
>SOPF01026511.1:0-11095 GCA_012979155.1 Hypericum perforatum | reverse complement strand
TCAATTTTGAAGCCTCGAGTTGCCCAAGCCAATATAAAATGACTCCTACGAACCTCAATTTTGAGGCACACCACAGTCATATTGTTCAATCTCGTTGGGAATGTAATGTGAGTTGTCCCGAACAAAAATATCATTTTGGATCCTTATTTTTTCTTTATTATTATTTTGAAAACAAAAATAACATGCTTAACCGAGTAACAAAAATTGGTACCACATTCCCCTCAATTTTGAAGCCTGGAGTTGCCGAGGCCAATATAAAATGACTCCTCCGAACCATGTGGTGTGCATGCAAATATGTGACTAAAAAAATAACTACCAAAATTTTTATTTGCTCAAATCTGGATTAAAAAATAATCATGTGGTGTGCAGCCTTATTTTACGATTTAGAGTAAAATTGGAGTGAAGTGCAGAGCATTTGGAATTATATGAGAAATTAGAACTTTATGAACCAAAGTGTAATTCTCTGTGTTGCTGTATAAGGCCGTAGACCCACATCATCGGGCCGTGTCTTACAAATTCCAACGGTTGGGCCGAGAATTTCCAATTGGACTTAATGTACATGTTTGGCTGACTTATTGAAGGGTACATTTGGGACTTCGATAACTTTTACGGCTAACGACGAAGAAAAAAAAGTTGCGGCTTAACGACTTTTCCTGCGTTATATCCATTTGTACTTTTGTAGTTAGTCCATTATATAGTATGGCTGAATTGAATATTATTCATTTATTATCATTTCATTTGATACCTTAAACTATACCGCCCAAGTTGGACTTAATGTTGGATGGAGACCTTTTGGCCTTTTCAAAACAACTAGTCAAGCATCATATTGTTCTTTCCCGTTAATTTTGAGTGAATTTTTTTTAATGATAAATTCCCATCTTTGTAAAACGACCCAGAGAAAATTTTTGGTTCGTGCGATCGGACCTCTAGCCAAATTGATATGTTATATATAAATATTATTAAATAATGCGTGATAATATTTAATTTGGCATAAATATGATAAAATACCATATAAATTTGAATATTAATCAGCTTTGGTATATAATTTATCTAAATAAAATATACAAATATTAATTTTATATATCAATACTTATAAAGGAGGATAACACAAGTTTTTTGTTTGACATATTGGATAAATCCATCCAACTTAGTTGTCATGTTATAAAAATTGTATAAAGTTATAAATTTATTACAATCCAAAAGTGATGAATACTATTTAAATATGAAAGTGGAAGTTTCGTCCTAAATTAAATCAGATAAAATAGATAAAATAAATATTAAATTTATAATCAGAATAAATCAGATTCATAGAAAATATCTGACTGAGCGATCTAACCAAATTTTAGACAAAAATCATATTAAAATCGGTTCCGGGTGACGATTTTACTAATTAGACCATCGGCCAAACCACAATTTTTAAATCACTGATAAATTCTAATCTTACAGCTTGAGAAAACACTTTTTTAAGGTGTGAAAGTGATTAGTTCTTGACAAGTCTAAGATTTTGACATATTCAAAGTTAATAAGTGGCTCTCTTTTCAAAAAGTCATCAAACACACACACACACACACACACACACATATGTATATTTAAGAGTTCCAAGTTAAAGAGAGAATCCCAAAATCTCTCTCTTCAAATTCTCATCTCTTCTTTGATTCCGAGGTCAACGAGTATGGCTCTCAGAGTAGAGCAAGTTGTCCCGCAATCCACAACCACTGCAAAAATGGACTCCGGAGAGAAGCGCCTCAACGAGCTCGGATACAAGCAAGAGCTTCGAAGAGAAATGGTTGTGTACTCCTTACAATTCTCTCTTTTCTATTACATGATATCTTTGTATGCTTATTTGGTTTGTTCGAACTATGTCTAAAATTACTTTACGTACTTAATAATAATATCTTTTATTTTTGTAAAATTTTCGCACCCAAGATTTTGTAAATGAATGCAAGTTTTTTACTATTTCAACCGATGCAGACATTTTTCAAGACAATGGCGATTACGTTCTCAAGCATGGCAGTTTTCACAGGGACGCCTCTCTACGGGCCAAGCCTTCGATACGCTGGGCCAGCGCCGATGTTGTGGGGATGGCTGGTCGTCACGTTCTTCACCTGGTTCGTTGGAATTGCAATGGCTGAAATTTGCTCCTCTTTTCCCGTACGCATCTCTCTTTCGGTCTCTTTTTTTCTAACTGGCTGTAACTTTTAACTGATAGTCGAGAAAGTCATAATTTGACGACAATGGAGTTGGCTGACTTATAGTTAACTTGCTTCATCAACAACACCTCGTTTCACATTGTTGTTCTCACAAATGAAAATTTGTATTTATACTACTTAATATCAGATAGAGTCTTTAAAATGTAATAAATTATTTAAATATTTAACATTACTTCTAAATATTTGAACTCAAAATTTGTTTAGGATAAAACAATCTAAGTGTATTTTTATTGTAATTAAAGTTGATCCTACATAATTTCACAGTGTCGGTAGGTCAATTTCCACTCTGGTAAAAATGACAAAATTTGTTTTAGAAAAGCAGAAAAATCCAATATTCTCTAAAACTTAGAAATATATGTAAACAGGCCTAAATTTAACTTGAACAAAATAGCTGACTAGAATAACTGGATGATGAAACATTGAAACAGACCACAGGTTCGCTTTATTTTTGGGCTGCGCACTTGGCAGGGCCCAGGTGGGGCCCGTTTTCATCTTGGTGCTGTGCTTGGCTCGAGGCCATTGGACTTATCTCGGGAATTGGGGCTCAGGTACATACAAATGCAATGCTTACAAACCCTCGTTACTTCTGCACATATTATATAAAAATTTCGGACAATCAGAGGGGACATAGGCAGTTAAACTAGCGGGTTCAGATTAATACGATATGTTTTTTTGTTTCAGGCGTATTCGGGGGCACAGGCATTACAAATGATAATTCTGTTGTCCACGGGAAACAACAAGGGTGGAGGCTACTTCGCATCAAGGGGAGTGTTTCTGAGCATCTACATTGGCTTCACCCTCATCTGGGCTGTACTCAACACTTTCGCCTTGCAAGTCATTGCCTTCCTCGGCATCATTTCCGTTTGGTGGCAGGTTTTGTCTATGTTTTATCTCTATGCCAATATTCATTTTCAATGTTAAATAGTTGAAAGTAGGTTCTTAAACTCTTGAGTTTGATATAAATTTCATTTGGACTAATTTGATATTTTAACCCTTTTTTTCCTCAATTCTCATGTCATAACGTATTAACGAAGTAAACATTTGTACGAACTTTTGCCCGATTGATTTAAGATTAACACGTTATTATTCGTAAATGTTGTTTATAACCCATGATTTTAATATCGAAATTACTCTTTTTATCACGATTTTTTTTTTAATTTAGACCATGACAATGCTAAAATTTAAATTATTGACCTACTACACATATTTACAAGGGCAAACAACTATAACCTCTTCATAAATACAATTCTATATTATATCTTCAATATGAATTGCACTTCCCATTAACAAAATCATATTTTCTTAATCCGTTATTAATTACAAGACCTCAGATTGATGTAAAAATTGTTTATTGAAGAGCAGGTAATGGGCGGATTAGTAGTAATTATAATGCTGCCATTAGTAGCGAGGCCGGCGGAAACAGCCTCATACGTGTTTACACATTTCGAGACGGCGCCGGATGCAACTGGAATCAGCAGCAAACCCTACGCCGTTATAATGTCGGTTCTGCTTAGCAACTACTGCCTGTACGGATACGACAGCGCCGCCCATCTGACGGAGGAGACCAAAGGCGCCGACCGTACAGGGCCTCTCGCCATTCTCTCCTCCATCGGGATCATCTCCGTCTTCGGATGGGCTTATAACTTGGCCCTCACTTTCAGCATCAAGGTCCGCTCTCTTTTTTCGTATCCGAATATTTATCAGACCGACTAATACGTCTATCTATAATTTTGTTGTGTCTGATCGTGGTCGACTCTGAATGAATGGTCGAGCAGGATTTCAACTATCTGTACGACGAGAACAATGAGACGGGAGGAGCTCTGGTCCCCGCTCAGATATTGTTCGACGCGTTCAATGGACGGTACCAAAATTCAACAGGAGCCGTGGTGTTCCTCTGCATCATATGGGGTTCCTTCTTCTTCTGTGGACTCGCCGTCACCACTAGCGCTGCTAGAGTTGTGAGTTTCTTTAATGGAGGATCTCTCCTCTTTTAACCTGCACTCTTTACATATTAATTCTTTCTTACAAGTTTCTTTGCATTTTAAATGGTAAGAGTGACCTGGAAAATGGTGATTTAAAGACAAACTAAAAGTATAAAATTTGTGCTTAGTAATATTTTAAAAAATGTGCTCCAATAGGTTGTCTGAGATATTAATACGAAACTACTTTTCTAAAAGAAAACATGGATGACCGTTGACCATATGTCAACGGTAGGATAAGCCAATTCACCTGGATAGATCAGTCAATCAAGACAAAATGACAAAAACAAAACTTCATAGTTTATCAGATTAACAATAAGTAAATTAGGATTTTGATGTGTATAAATAATTATCTTTGTAATGAAAATTAGAAGATATTTTTAATTATTTAACTTGTATTCTATTAAAAAAAATATGCCTTATCAAATGTAAATGTTGATAATCAGACTAAAAGTTAAAAAATAAAAACGTTGGTCCATTTTTAAAAATAAGGGAAAAGTACACTTAACCTACCTGTGGTTTCACGTTTTTCGCGTTCAGGACGTGTGGTTTAAAATTTCTAATTTAGTCCCTGTAGTTTAAATTTTTTGACAGCATACGGTCCTTGCCGGGCTGACTGGATTTTTTCGCACGCGTGGCACACCACCTCGCCGCTGACTGGATAAATTTACTTCGTGGCACACTGACATAATAGATGGAAAATATCAATTTAACCACTTAAAATTTACATTAACTTGCCCCTCTCGTTATTTTCTCTCTCTCTCTCTCTCCTAATTAAAATCCACCATCACCCTCCTCAAGAGAAGCCGCCTAGATGGAGTCCATACCCACCATCTCCATGAGATTCGGGGATAGGGTTAAGCGCCTCCTCCACTACGCGGCACTCCTGCCACCCTTTTCTAACTCTACCCAGGTCGACTCGAACTAGGTCATGGGCTGCACCGCCCAGGTCTGGCTCGATGCCCACCTCGACGACAGAAGGAGGGTCTAGTTCATCGATGATAGCGACTCGAATATTCACCTCCCACGGGACCCATGGCTCCGCTGCCGGCTCAAACAAGGTAAGCCTCCTCGCTAGTATCGCGACCGACTCGGATTCTTCCAGGGGCAGAAGGATGCTCTGCTCGAGGCCGCCTCTGTCTGTATCGGGGTGTATGCGAAAAGAGCTTACCCAGGATACGCCGACAACCTCGTCAAAAATCTCCTCTACCCTTTTCTCTACTCCCTCTCCGATTTTGGGTCCCTCTGCGATAAGCCCCACAAGAACATCGTTAGGCTTCTCAAAGGGAAGCCCTTCAGGAGACCCGACATCTCCGCCATCGTCCAAGGGTTGTTGGAAGGGAGGAGGAGGGACGGTGGGGGTGTGGTGGTGGATGTCGGGGCTTGTACAAAAGTTTTGAAACTGGGTTTTATGTTTTGATTTTTTGGATTGCAAAATTGGGGTGTAATTAATGGTATTGGAAGCTGTCGTCGAACGAAATTTTTAATACCAAGAATTAACCCCTCTGAACACCATCGATTGTCCGACGTCGTTTTGATTTTTTAGCCTTAAAGAAAAAGGTGAAACTGAGTTTCAGGAGTATGATTTTAAAATCATCGAAGGGGATTTAATTGATGCCGAAATTGGGTTTCATTAATTTGGTTTTGAAGCCTTAAAGAAAACGGGAAAACTAGTATTAATCTTTGAGAATTGATTTCTGGAAAAATCCAAACTGTGACAACAAAGAAAAATAGCTTGGACTTCGGCGGAGGGGGTTGGGGAGGAGAAAATTGGAGATAGGGCAGATTCGGAGGATTAAATTAATATTTGTCATCTACCCAGTCAGCGGCGAGGTGGTGTGCCATGCGTGCGAAAAAAATCCAGTCAGCCCGGCAAGGACCGTATGCTGTCAAAAAATTTAAACTACAGGGACTAAATTAGAAATTTTAAACCACACGTCCTGAACGCGAAAAACGTGAAACCACAGGTAGGTTAAGTGTACTTTTCCCTAAAAATAATGATGCATAGTAGATCATCAACTTTGTTCATCGTTTACCAAGGTGTATGCATTATCAAGAGATAACGGAATCCCCTTCTCCCCAACATGGAGAAAGATCCACCCAAAGTACAAGGTCCCAACCAACGCAGTGTGGCTATGTGCAGCCATCGCCATCCTCCTCGGCCTCCCCATTCTGAAGCTCGACGTGGTCTTCACAGCCATCATCTCCATAAGCACCATCGGGTGGGTTGGGGGCTATGCGGTGCCCATCTTCGCGAGGCTGGTCATGGCCGAGGAGGACTTCAAACCCGGCCCGTTCTACCTCGGCCGGGCGAGCCGGCCGATCTGCCTCGTCGCGTTTTTGTGGATCTGCTACACTTGCTCCGCATTCTTGCTGCCCACTGTGTACCCCATTCAGTGGAAGACCTTTAACTATGCGCCGGTTGCACTTGCCGTGTTGATGGGTTTGGTGATGCTTTGGTGGGTTTTGGATGCTAGGAAATGGTTCAAGGGTCCTGTAAGGAACTTTGTAGTATCCAATGGAAATGTTTAAGGATCGATCGATTATGGCTTTTAAATTTATATTTACATATAGGTTGTCATTTGAAGTTGTAAGGATCAATCAATGTACGTAGTCTTATTTAAGGATGTCTCTTCCGTTAGGATATCTTATATCAAAGATTATTTGCTTACTGTAGTTTCTCGTTAATTATAGGGTTTATCATTTGTAAAGGGTTTCTCCTTGATTAAAGTACACTTAAATTTTGATCATGTACTCTCTTTTTTTTTTTTTTTGTCTCTGCTCTTGCGTTATTGTTCATTAGACTAGAAATCAAAACTTCTACCCTCCTTAATAGATTAATTCATGTTCACTTGTATCTAATATATCACAAAATCCGTAAAAAGTTAAAGATTCAAATTTTGATTTTGTTATTGTGTGAAAATTTTATTTATAAAAAAATATATGACTTTTAGAATTTAGCACAACTAAAATATTAGATTTTTTTACATTGATAAAATTTGAACTCATGTATCGTCAAATAAAAAATGTTGTTAGTTGTATATTCAATCTTTGACTTTGAGATGTGTTACATGGTAGCATCAAAGCGAAGTATCCTTGACCGGGAATTTAACGGTACGAATAGGCCGACTTATAGTTATTATAGAATTCATTCGCCTAAAAATTATAGTTTTCAATTTTGTGGCCTGACTGGTAGGACCACATTTTGGTAGGCACAATGTCAAAAAAATAGGTACACTTTAGTTTCGGTCCAATCAGATAATTTTCAGTTCAACCAGGCAAAATGCAGGTTTGATTGAACTAAAATTGTCCGGTTGGAAAAAAAACTTATAAAATAACAAAATTTGCCCTGGATTTTGGTCCAATCGAACAATTTCAACTGGGCAAAATACAAACTTGGTTGAAACAGAATTTTCTGGTTAAACCAAAATATTGTGAAGAAGAAAATTTTAATTAAAATAAATGAGTAAGAAGAAAAAAATTGTAATATTTATTATAAAAGATGTTATGTAATTACTAGAATTAATAATTTTTAAGGTAAATATCTATTATTTATTTATATATATGTAAAATATTTAAAATAAAAAGTCTTCATCCGACCGATAGTCTGATCGATAGGACAATTTGACCTGGATTCCAGACCATTTTTGGATCGAACTGCTAAAAAGACTAGTTTTCATGAGAAAATTCGTTCATTATGTTTGACTTATTAGAATAGGATGAATTTATTTTCAAGTTTTTTATTTGCAATGTCTACTAAATAATACAAAATTTGAAATTTCATGAACATTTAAACAAAACATATTTTTCGTATATTAATTCGAAATTCTTATAAATTTATTAGCTTCAACTATCATAAGAAACGACAAACTTAGCTTAATTGGAAATGGCAAGAACTCTTTTAACATTCCATTGCATAATGATATTAATACATCAAGTTTGCTATGTACTTGGAATAATTTTATCCCAACCTGCTGAAAAAAGTACGTTCTCGTCCATCTCAATAGCAAAAATAGAACCCTCATGGCACTTGATTGATGTCTCAAGCACATCATTCCTCCAAACCTGAATAAAAAGATTGCATGAATAAAGTTGATTAGCAATACCCACATAATCATAGGAGCATGGGGAAGTAGCTTCCTCTTGAGAGAGGTTGCTTGTTGCAAAACGGAGACGAGAAAGAAACCAGCACACAAACGAACAAGAAAAAATGTTCACGATGCATCCTACCAACACTTATACTTGTCAAACTGATTTAATTACAACGTGTCATGGTTTAGAATCAAAAATCATAAAAGCATTCTTAGGTCTGCCAAACATTTGAATATTACGCTAGGATAAAAAATGTGTATCGAAAGCAAGGCCATTTTGAAGACTTCTTCAAACTCTAAATTGCTAGTGAAAGCAATCTCAAACACTGGTTGTAGCTTCCGGACTAACGGAAACGTTAGTAAAATTACAGAGTATTCCAACCTTTATCTTTCCGTTTTCATGAGCTGCAACTAGAAGATTCCCGCTAGCTTTAATAGACAACACAGAGGCCATAGTTCCTGGCACGTCGTCTCCCAAAACTGTCAACAGGCTGTGATCAGTAAGGCTCCACAGCTTTATTGTTCCATCCCAACTGCCTCTATAAAGAATACCATCGCACACAGTTAAGGAGGTAACAACCGATCTGTGACCATGCATGGAGCATCTCAGAGTGCCATCCTGAGATGTCGAAGTTAAAATAAGAACCCACGCTCAAAGCAAGGGAAATAAGGTAACTACAGTCTGTACAAATAATGGAAGCTACCTTCAGTGACCAGGCTTTGATTGATCTGTCTCCACTCCCGGTATATAGATAGTTGTTCCCTGCTGTGATCAGGGCGTAGATGCCACTATAACGCCAATCTTTCTTTTCATACCAGTGTTTTATTGGTTCACATGCAGGGAATCAGCAAACCCACCCACTACCATGTTTTGTTTGACGAAAACAATTTTAAAGTCTGACAAACAGCTTATGCTACACGTAAATGCTTCCACCCTGCCGACTTCTTATATGCTTCTATTCTATTCTATGCATGATTTTTATTTTAACTTTGCTAATTTTAATTGTATATCTGTCATTTTTCAGATACGCTAGATGCACTCGATCAGTGCCCATAGGTAAGAGCATTTTACGTGTAGCATAGGCTGTATGTGAGACTTTGGAATTCATCGGCTGTAAAGTTGTTTTCGTCAAACAAAACGTGGTAGTGGGTGGGTCTGCTGATTCCCTGCATGTGAACAACAAAAACGTATCAAAGGGCATTATTTATTCACAAATGAAACATAAAGACTTTGAAGGACATACATACCTGAATTCCAGCATGACTATTCAGATAAAAGTCGAAGTGAGTTGGGTGGCATATGTGCGTATCAACCACAGTACCTAAAGCAGAAAAAGAAATCTCAAAATAGTCATGTCAATGAAATATATCAATGATTCAAATCATCAACCATAGGCAGAGAACATTACCTGGCAGGATATTGCCACTCTTATCCATCTCATTACGCTTGTCATGATCATAGGCAAACAGGCGAGTGTGGTCCCTCTTCTGCACAACCACAAAGGTGACTGGTGGCAGATAATCACAAATGGGAAGGGACTGACTGGCAAGCCTGGGGAGAAAATCCATCAATCAAGTAGAATTCTAAAAACCACCATGTAAATGGATTTAAAGAAAGACAAAAACAGTTCTGGTGATAATCTGACGTTGTACCTTGTGAATAGCATCCATCTCATGGAGCAACATCTGGCTGAACTGACCTTCGCCAACACCATCTCTGTAAAATATTATTCTTCTCGGAATCAGCTTCGTTCTCATCCAAAATGCACGGAGCAGTTCCCTGCAAAAGAATGATATGTTGACAAAATGAGCACAGGCTTACTTAAATATAGCAATAGGTGCTCAGTTATAGCTTTGACCTGATCATTCCTGAATGCACCACCTCCCCTCTTTCATTGGTCTCACACTTGTACAGATCTTCAATGATTTCTTGCCTATGCATCTGAGCAGAGACAACTCCTTTGTATTTTGTCACTTCTGGCCAATCCATCGAGGCAACCACCTGCGTCAAATAAGTTTAATTACTTGTGGAAGCAGACCAATTAAATCTGGCTAACATGATAACAAAATTCATACCGCGGCTATAGACGGGCTAGAGTCCTCTCCTGGTTGTGGATGAGTAACATCAGCTCCAAATATGATTGTCAGCCGATCTGTCACTTTTGGAATTCTCCTCATCAGGGCATCACGAAGAACATTATTTCTTCCACCAACCTGCAATGGAGTTAAATAGTTAATATCGTTGTCCAAAGAACAGCAAGATGATAATTGATTTCCAGATAATGCTTGTTCATTTTCTCAGCTTTCTTGAGTTGGCAGCATTGTGAAATTATTCCCAGTTCAGTTTCACAAACACGCTTGATTAGACCTACAAAAAAAAGGATGTAAGCAAGGAAGAACCACGATCAACAGTTGGAGTGGTTTCCTTAAATTTTGTGACTCCTGGTGCATACGCCTCAGAGTATCCTCAATTTGTCTTGGTTGTGCTGTAAGTATTGGAACTATAGTTTCTGGGTTGAACGTCTACAACAGAAGATAAATTATCAAGATGCAGAACAGTTGAAAAGATAGGATGGGAAGTAAGATAATAATAGCTGTCAGTGCCATTCCTTTTGATTTGCACACAGCAATCAGCTTACTGCAGAATTTAACGACCATACCAGATAAGCAAACGCATGCCCAATGCTCAACATGGGCACCATTCACCATTTTCTTCAAAGAAAAAAAGAAAAGCTAATTAGATAACTGGAAGTTAAATAACCATGCCAATACATATTTCAGATATAGGTCAAAAAACAATCCACAATGAGCCCAA
>SOPF01026508.1:0-20054 GCA_012979155.1 Hypericum perforatum | reverse complement strand
TATGAATGACCGGTATACATTCATTTCTTGACTTGATCACGTACAATTGGCATATGACTCAAATAAATATGACCAAAATGTATTAAAATACTAGCAAACATATATGAAATACAAGACAAAGAATGAGCATTTACACACTCATTAGAAAAATAATTTTAAATATTTTCAAATTTGTAAAATATGTAAAAATTTATTTACTTTTTATGAAATTTTACTTTATGTAAATTTAACTTTAAAGCTTTCTTAAAAATTATCAGTTATTATAAGAGAGGAGTTATCACTTTTTTACACTAGTCTTCACTCATGACAATTTTTTTTTAATCAATTTGGAGAAGTTATTACTTGAGAGAAGATCACTTTACATAGATTTTATTGTATGTGTAAATATGTCTCCATACATTCTCAATAAAAGTTTACTTATAAAATAATTTTGATGCACTGAATTATATCATCTGCATTCCCGCGTGAGATAGGCCACAAGGCTGCTTTGTTACAAGAAATATTACTAATTTGGTAAAAAAAAATATTACCATAAAATTACTGAACATTAACTATACCAAAGTTTTTATACGAATTTCCTCGAGAAATTGAGGTCACTAATGGCCCCATAATGATTCGAATGAGGAAAAATAGTAAAAATATGGTAGTGAGACACCACTATGCCGTTAACTTATTTTCGACCCTGGTGGAATAAAATATCGAGACAAACCAACTAATATTTTTTGAATGAAAATCAGTAAGTAACAAGATATGAATGAAATATATACAATATTATACGTGGTAGCTTCATAAAATTTAGTATATTCTGATTTGAAATTGGCTTTATAGAAACTGGATAACCATCAGTCACGGACTGATGAGGAAGAATAAAACTTTAATATTTAATTAAATATTGAGCACGTAAACGAATATATAAATAAAAGTAGGGAAAATTACCCTCGGGCCCCTTGGGTTTGAGAAAATTCGTGTTTTAGCCCCCGTATTATTTTTTATTAGCATTCGACCCTTCCAGTTTGCGAAAAGTGTATATTTTACCCCCTATCGCCGGAATCCGGCGATTTCTCCGGCAAAAATGGACCTGAGATTACAAAAATACCCTTTTTCTTTTAAAAAAATGAAAAAAACAAATTAAAACCAAAAGCCATCTCCAAACCCAACATCGAAGGAAGAACACTTTTTGATTTATAGTTTTCCTACTCGCAAGGGAGACGGTGATCCTCCTCCTCGTCACCACCGTCTTCGTATTCACCGAATAGATCTGAGCCACCAAGCTTTCCAAAACAACCCAGAATTCTCACAAAGGTCTGAACGACACCACCACATTAAAATCTAGACTCTTTAAGAGATTATATAAAAACTCAAGAGCTTGGACAAGGCCAAGAGGGAAGTGAATCATTAAAATCCAATCTTTCTAACAGATGATCAACAAGTCAAGAGTTTGGACGAGAGGGAACAACCTTAACAGAGATGGTGTCAACCAAAACATCAAAACACCAAACTTCCCAATAAAACCCAGAATTCCCAAAGGTTCTGAGCATCAACACCACAAAAAAATCCAATCTTTCCTAAGGATGATCAACACGTCAATAGCAACGACGTACCTCGGCTTCCAAGTCTGTCTTGGATCGATTCACATTTCAAAAAGATTCACAGATTCACGGAGAAGCAACAACGGACCTCGGCTTCCAATCTGTCCAGGAGGACCTCGGTGAACGGTGTGCAAACTCAACAGACGGCGTGCCCGACGATGGACCTCGGACCTCGAACCTTCGGCGTGCTCGACGTGCTTGACCCACTCTCAACCTCGGATTAGTAGCGAGCTCGAACTCAACAGCATGCTCTCTAATGTGCTCGGTAGACTCGACCTCAGATAGCGGTGCTCGGACTCGACAGTGTCAACGGTGGACAGACTCAGGGTAGGCACTGCGGACCTTGGCTTGCTCTCCGTGCTCGATGGACGGGATTTGGGTTCAGGAGATTTGGGAGATAATTTAGGGTTTCGGTTGAATTTGGGAAAAATTGTGGGTTTGGGGTGTTTAGGTTTAGGTTTATTAGAGGGAGAGCGGAAGTCTTCGTGGGAGGCAGGACTCGAAGTCATCGTCGGAGACTTGATCGGAGGAGGCGATTTGGACGTGGGTGGGGTTGGGGGAGGGGATTTTCTGAGGGTTTTTTTTTCATTAAAAAAGAGTTTAAATTATTTTTTAAACACAAGGGTATTTTTGTAATCTCAGGTCCACTTTTGCCGGAGAAATCGCCGGATTCCGGCAAGAGGGGGTAAAATATACACTTTTCGCAAACTGGAAGGGTCGAATGCTAATAAAAAATAATACGGGGGCTAAAACACGAATTTCCTCAAACCCGAGGGGCCCGAGGGTAATTTTCCCATAAAAGTAATTTGAACAATCTACAGGAAGGCAATGGGAGAGATCTACGATTCATAAGACTAAGATTTTTTTTATGAACGGTATACCCAAATTTTTACAATTGTTTTCTTTAAAAATAAGAATACGGATATGATATTAGTCATAGAAATCTAGGAAGTATCAGATTGATCAACGGGACCAAGTTATTTAAAAATTATTTAATTTTGTATAGGAAATAAATTGTGGCTTCATTGTTTGTAAATGACAAGGTGCACTCAAAAATATAAATGTCATTGATTTGTTTATTAAAATAAGTTGATATAAAAACCTAAAGAACAAATAAAAAACAAGGTTGAGATCAAAAAATTTGGTATTATGTTAGTAATTATTGAATATATATTATTTTAATAATATCTTAAAAACTTTAACTAAGATCATAGTAGGATCCTAAAAATTCATGTTCACGCTTTTTATCTTTTTTCAAAGTTAAAAATTCAGATAATATTTGAATCTAAACCTAATCAAAATCATGAAACCTAGATCCAAGTAAACCCTTAAAATAAGAATCTAACTATCATTGGTTTCCACCAAAAAAAAAACTACCATTGGTAAAGCCTCCGCGCAAGACATGTCTAGGCCATCAAGCAAAATTATAGTCCAATCCATTCCGTTAGGCCTTCTAAGCTGGCCATGGCCCCCTATTGAGGGGCATTTACAAGAAATGCATTTGTTATTTCTTACAAAACTAATGTATCATTGGTAAAATAATAATTGCCCCAATTTTGCTGGTCAGAATGATATGTTGTCGTGAAAATATTGAGATAGGAGAAAAAAATACAGATTTGAGTCGCGCTCTTACCAATGAGCTTATCGATCATTGTCAGGATCTCAGATATCATCTCAGGGTCGTGCTGTTATCGACATCATTGACTTTGAAACTCTAGAATATAGCATCTTCCCTCTTCAGCGTTGCTCTTTGCAGACAATTGTTTTATTTAGATTAGAAAAGAAAAGGAGTAAGAGAGAAAAAATAAAGTGGACGAGAAGGAAAAAAAGAGAAAAAAGAAAAAAAGTGAGCAAACATGGAAGAAGGAAAGAGAGTAGAGAAGAAAAATTAACATAAATATCTTCATGAATTTAACTTATTAAATCTCCCTTACCAAATTTTATTAGATTTTTTCCTTTACCAATTTTTTAATGCGATGAACGACCATAATGTTTTTCCACACAGATCAAGATGAACCTATTAGGTTCAGCACCCAATCCGACATTTTTTTTAGGAGGAAAATTCTCAAATTCAAAGCCCTATGGCATAGTTTTCTTTAATAAAAATAAAGAGATTATGCCTCTTAGATAAATAAGAAAATATCAATCTAATACATCAGAATAACATGATCTATCTGTAAACTCATCCTCACGTTTACTATATATTACAGTTTTAAAATGAATATATCATCTAGTTTTTATTGGTGAAAATGATAGTCATCCTTACGTCTAACTTTTAAAGATATATACCAATGTTTTAATCTGATTGCCGATTGGACCAATCGAACTACCATCAAAATATAATCCGAGACCAATTATTGATTGACAGTTTAAAAATGGTTGAACCATCTAAATTCTGGTCTGACTTGATGGTTGGATGCTTTGGTTCACATGCGTCAACCAAATAATACATTAAAATTTTTTTTCTCAACCAAACAAGCAAAATGAAAAACATTAAGACACGAAGTTGTTTTTTTCATGCTACCCAAATGAGTAAAGTGAAAAAAACCTATGCAAAGATCTAGTATTGCAATCTCAATAAGATAGAGTATCCCTCTTAAAAAAAACAAAACAATCTTGGAAGTGACATGTTGTGTCCTCCTCAAATCTGTTGCCAGTTTTTTTTTTTTTTGTGTGGGAAATCATATACAAAAAGAATGAACAGTTATTGTAAACTAGAACTGTGTACAAAAAGAATGAAGAGAGGGTGATTGAAAGCTCAAGACAAAAGGTTGACGATAGAAGAAAAATAGAGAGAAATTCTTACGCTAATAGAAAAAGAAGAAATCAACCGAAAAATAGGAAAAGGGGGAGAATGGTTAGGGATGGTAATGGGTAAGGTAGTGTATGATATTTCTAATTAGACGTTAGGTTTCTTTGATTAGCTGCTAGGTTTTTTTTAATTAAACGTTAGAGTTTTTTTGGATTAATTTACATATGTATTATAATTATTTTTATAATGAACTAATTAGGGTCTAACAAATCAATATATGAGTAAAGTCTAATTAATAAGTCTATGAGGAAAATTAATATACACAAAGTCATACTCTATCTACGATCGAAAGACCTAAAGATCCATGAAATAGAGTAAAGGTTTGACCCACAGAGTATACATCTTTTTGCTATCCCTATAAAACATGTGATAGAATAATTTCTTATTAAATTTTCACGTAATTTCTGAATAAGTTTTCTTGATTATTTTCTTGGTTAGTTACTAAGTTTTTCAAATTATGCATTAACATTTTTTTCCACCTCTAAAAATGGGGACTTGGATACCCTGGGGACAAAAAAAGTTGTCCCTAAATAAGAAAAAAGATCTCGACCTTTAAATTAGAATATATTCCCAAAGATTCTAATCTAATGGTTATTAATCACCAAGGACATTTTTGACATTTACCCAAACCTAAAAACCCCAGCATTTAATAATCTCCTCCTTTTTAGCATAATTATCATTAAATGTCCCGTTTTTTTAAAAATCCAGCATTTAATAGCTTCCTTCTTTTTAGCATAAGTATCATTAAATATCCCTTTTTTTAAGGAAAATTTAAACTCATAATTTATTTTATTTTCCAGTTATTTATTTTATCGTTGATCATTGATGGTTTTTATAGTGTTAGGTCATCGATTCAATGTCTACATTAGTGGTTTGAAATCCTACATTAGTGGTTCGAAGTCCTATATTAGTAGTTTGAAGGCCTGCATTAGTGGTTCGAAGGCCTACATTAGTGGTTCAAAGTCCGACATTAGTGGTTCGAAGGTCTACATTAGTGGTTTGAAGGCCTGCATTAGTGGTTTAAAGGCCTGCATTAGTAGTTCGAAGTCCTACATTAGTGGTTCGAAGGCCTGCATTAGTCGTTCGAAGGTCTACATTAGTGGTTCAAAGTCCGACATTAGTGGTTCGAAGGCCTACAATAGTGGTTCAAAGGCCTGCATTAGTGGTTTGAAGGATAGCATTAGTGGTTCAAAGGCCTGCGTTAGTAGTTCGAATTCCAACATTAGTGGTTCAAAGTCCTGCATTAGTGGTCGAAGTCCTACATTAGTGGTTCGAAGGTCTGCATTAGTGGTTCGAAGTTCAAAATAGGATTTGGGGAAAAAAGTGTATTTATTGGAAAGAGAATATACGTAATTAATAGGATTATGGCTCAAAAGGTGGAGAGAGAAATCCATGATTAATGGGATTACGGCTCAAAAGGGAGAGAGAAAATAGTTTAATCTTAATTAGGTGGAGTGATTATTAATGGAGAGAAAAACTCTCAAGATTAATTGACTATATTAACTCTTGTCCCTAAATAGGGACAAGAGCGTTGTCCCTAAATAGGGACAAGAGGGTTGTCCCTAGGGTATCCAAGTCCTAAAAATGGTAAGCACGTGAAATGATGAGAGAGAAAGAGTTATGACAAGAATTGGAGCTATATCTTCTAAATTATAGAAACGACAAGATACACAAAGGGATTATTTGAGAATTTTTTGGGAAGTACATTATTAAAGTCTTGGTTCTATGGATGGTCAAATTGGTCAAATTGATGGGATCAAGATCTCAGACAAACTTTGGGTTGTTTTTTGGTGTGTTTGAAAAATATTGGTACCAAATATTTATCAAATTTCTTCATTTGTTTTTAAGAAAAGGCATATTCTTAATATTGAAATTACATTATATCTTAAATTTTACACATACTTTAAATATTTCATATAAATATACGCATACCTAAATAAGTTTAAATATATATATATATATATACACGAAATTACTTTTGTGTATGGTCATAATTCAACACGGTGGACTTCATTTTCTCGCAATATGAGATATGTATGAAATTAAGCGAGTTTGATTTGGAATAATTTTATGATAAATAATTTCGTAATTTTTTTGTGAAGCTTTGTGTAAATGATAACAAAATACTTGTTGATTTGGGAAGGTAACTAAATTATTCGTTTGACAAATTATCTTCAAGTTTTATTCGTCGAAACCAATGGGAGAAAGAACCATCTATATCGTTTTATTGGACTAAGAAACAAGAAACATAACGTAGAAGCAGTACGTACTTATCTTTAGTATACTTTTCCGCACGCATATATAATGTAATATATATTAGTTCACACCATATTATATATAATTATTTATATTTATATTTATGCATATCCGCCGCAGCTACTTGTTTGATGTTCCGAGCCTTCTTCCACGGAGGCAGTCCCTTCTCACACCCAGCTCGTGTATAGACAGGTGCAGCTTCTTCCCGGCGGCGAGAAAATCCACCGCCTGAGCCGGCGTCAAGATTCCGACCACTTCCTTCACCGTGCTCATCCTCAGCTTATCAGCTTCCACCAAAAGCTCAAGCATGGCTTCCTCATAGTGATCAAGAGTCCTATCCACAGAACCATCATCAACCCGACTCGGGCCCCGGAAAGCCAAATTAAGAGGCGCATCAGCTATATCCTCCTGCAAGCTGGCCAGCCACTTCCCCAGCCTCTCCTCTCCCTTGAGGGTCCTTCTCTGGAGCTCGTCCACCTGGTGTATCTGGTTCCCAGACAGGTCCCCTAGGTTCGTCTTGGTCGATGACCGGTCTTTGTCGAGGAAGTCTTCGAGGTGGGCATAGAGGAGCCTGATGTACATGGTGGGTCTGCAGCCGGCGATCCAGAGAAGGGAGTTCTCTAAGGAGGAGTTCCATGAAGGAGCGAACATGGAAGAGACGTCGTTTTTGGCTATGTCAGCTCGTTTTTTCATGTATTCCTCCATGTGGGCCATCCCCTTGTGGATGATTTCGGATAGTTTGGAGTTTGGATTTTCGGACGTGGTTAGGCTATGGAGGAGCTCGGCTAGGTCTCGTTCTTGGGTGGCCATCCACTCCTTAAAGCAGCAATAGCTTGAACGGGATTGGTCGTCCTCACTCGCCATTTTATATATGGTATAGACGTTCGTTTATTCGTTGTAGTTTGAAAAGATAAGTGCTGTACGGCAGTTTTTAAAAGATTGTAATAGTTGGGGTCTCTAGGATGAGACCGTTTCGTATGTGTGACTGGGTGCTTTATATATGCAGAGGAAGAAGACAAATTCGCATGCATGCAAACACGAAAGGTCCGGCGGGTTGGATTTTTGTCTGCTCCAAAATTTTAATAGATGTTAATTCAACTGATTTTCATTAATTTTAACCATTAATTTTTATATTGCATGCATGCAGACACGAAAGGTCCGGCGGGTTTGACTTTTTGTCTGCTTCAAAATTTTAATAGAGTTAATTCAGCTGATTTTAATTAGTTTTAACAATTAATTTTTTATTTTTATCTCTTGTGGTCAGAATTACGTGGACATACCATAACGTTGAAATGTAAAAATTGCAACTACATATTAGGTAAGATTAATGACACATCAAATTTTTGACTTTGAAATCGATTTGTTATTGTTTTTTGACTCTATAACTGGTATGTTTATGCCTTTGAAAGTTGATGCATTCTTAATTTCTTATGTTTTTTCTCTTTGAAAAATTGATGTGGATATTGTTCTCATTTAATACTTGATTTTTTTGACATAAAAAAACCAAAACCAAAAATAATATGTATGATATGATATTCTATTTTATAAATTACTTACAGATAATACGATGGAAAAAGTTATCGATAATTGCAAGCAAAAGCTACTGAAATAAGTGAAACAATGATAACAGACCTAATGTTCGTGTATCTTTTTTTTTAATTGATTAATAAGTCACCCTTATATCTATTTGATGTATTATAAGCATGCCAATTAATATCACCTTGGTGCTGCTTCCGTCCCCAGATTTCACATATACTTTTATAGATCTTTATTAATTTTTAATAAATCACAGTATATTAAATATGGTATCATCGAAATGTGTGTGTTTGTCTTGTCGTACTACATTGCCAAGAAGTTCGTCTGTTTTTAAATTGTTAAGGTAAGGTCCTTATATGAATACAAAAACAAATACAGAGTAAATAATAAAATATATTAGTCAAAGCAAACTAACCATAGCGCAGCCTCTACTGGCCTCGGTCACGGTATCTGTTGTTATAGGTTTGCGATCATGAGCCTCAGTAAAAAACAATTGCGACAAAATTTGATAAAAAATTTACAAGCGGGAAAAAACATCTCGCGAGGTTAAAGTAACATGTTTTGATGTTGATACAGGTAAATTTTATTGTGTAAATTCATCATTGACACACGAACACAACGAAAGAAATTAACTCCCATAAATTATCCAGATACACATTAAGACAAGAAATAAGAATACATCTGAAATAATGTTATCATACAAATTTTAAAAGCATACTTGGAAAGTGTATCCGCTACATGCTTGTCTTCGTGCCACGTATACTAGATGTTTATCTCTCACTCTCTCCTCAGAAACATTCGTGTCTCAAAGAAAGAATCTTCAAAGGATGAGCTCAGTCAGTCTCTCAACTCACCCATAGGATGTTCAAAGATGAATCCACCTTTATCTAAAGCCTCCAGAATCTACTCTACCAAGACATCTCAAGCCTGAGGATCAAAACTCAAGGTTCTGCAACCAAGGAGGTACATATCTCCCATTTTGCTAGCCGCTACTACGAGAATCGCTTTGGCTTTCTTTTCCTCTGGTTACTAAGATGTTTAAGTTCGCCAGGTTCTCTCTTGCCTGCCTTTCTTTAGCAAAGCCGCATACTAAACACTTATCCAAATCACAAATTACCATCTGCTCCTACATTAATCCCAAGTTACCCATGAAACTTCATCAATATTGAATTTGACGAATCCATCAACACGACACCACCAAAAAATTATGATCTCATGACATGATAGGAATAATGAAGTAGTCTGGAATGTCATGACATAAGCAAACACTTATGCATGCAAAATAATGAGGGAGAGGTTGTGTTTGACCACTAGCAAGCTATCAATAAGATTGTCAACCATGGTGGATTATACATTTATATAGTGGTTGTTGAGACGTTAGCCAAAATTCATCTACGAGGATTGGTCTCTGTGAAAAAGTTCTGAGGGATGTATAATCAGAGAAGTCTATATTACTTTGGAAAATCTAGAATTACAAGATATAAGCCTTAGAGACTTAGAAAGTTCCTCTAAATCAACTCCTTATTTGACATTAACCTAACATAGTAAAAAAGTCAGGTAAAAAGATGAATCTGGTTAGGGACTCATAAGGCCTATAGTTTATCCGTCCAAACAATTGACACCTACAAAAAATTGACACAAGTGAGCCAATGTAATATAGAGGAAGAAAAGACTCTAACTGAGAGACATCCCAACCACTCCCAAAATGAGAGTACTAAGAAATTTGCCTCCTAACTACTATAATTAGAAAATCATTAAAGAGGTAGTTCTATAGAGGAGAGAGGGAGAGCAATAGATTATCACATAATGAAGGCTATAGTGTATTACCCTCATTTTGGTGAAGGCCATAAACAAGGATCGAACAAATCTTTACCATAGCTTGCCATATGACGGAAGAGCCAAATTTGGGCTTCAGTAGATCAAAACCATACTACCATTGCCATATTTTTCCATTTTGACATGTGCTTAGACAAATATCTCACTTTGATCTTAGCAACTATGGTAATAAATTCATTATTCATAGACTATAGAAGTCTAACTACCTCCTAGTGGAAGCAGATGATATCCTAATTGTACGCTGACAATCTTGGTGCTTGTAGGAGTCCCAAAGGAATTCATAAATACACTCATCAATATCTTGACACATAGATGGAGCCATTAGATCATACTGCAAAATATGAGCCAAAATAGAAGACAAAATAATGAGTGAGCATAAGCCTACCTTCTCTGCTAAGAATTCTTGCCTTCTATATTATCATCTCATCCTAAAGTCACTACAAGATACAATTGTAGGCTATCAATAACCCTATCTCAAAGCTATTTGAGTACAAAGGTACTACCTCAAATCCATAGACAATAGGATACCCATCACATTACTAAGTTAGCGAGTTAGCTCTAGATTGACATTTTGAAAAAACTATGAACTTGGACTTCACCTAGATAATTTGTTACCTTGAAAAGCATAGAAGGTTGTAAGGAGGTTTGAAATCATTTCTGCCTAGTTAATTGTCCATTCGCTCATAAAGATTAGCAAACATCATTTATAAAAGAAGGGACCATTATATATGCCTAACATGAGCCTATCTAACTTGTCGCACAAGTTATTCAATGGCATGCGAGAGTCACTCCATACTTATAAAAAAGATAAGGAGAGAAGAGGTCACCCTAGAAGATCCCGTAGAATAAGAAGAAGGCCTCTGTCTTTCGATTTTTCCATAAGACTTGTATCGAGTTGATCTTGAGACACTCTATTATCTAGCCAATGAAGGTCATCAATAGGTTAGTTAGGTTAAATATCTTGTGGAAGAAGTCCCACCTGAACCAATTAAAAGTTTTCTCAATATCTAGTCTGTACGCACTTACAAGTCAGAATGTAAGGACTCATCTCAAATAATTCTTTCATGAATATCCGAGCATGATATTGGGCTACAAAGTTTCATCAAACAACTAGCACCAAGAGTCAGAAAACTATTCCAGACTAAAAAGATTGGTTGCTGTGGATTGTCTTCAGAATCTAGCTGCTAAAAATAGTTCACTAAAAATATGCAGAAGGAATCTTGTTTTCAAATTCAGTCCCCTCGAGAAATAAGAGAGTAACAACTCAAATCTCATTCCTACAAACGATGATCAAGATATAAAAAATGTTGTTGCAATCTGCATCCATAAAGATGCTCTCGAGTTCTAAATAAAGCTTGTTCTCCAACTGAGGAAGGGTCTATTTGGTACGGTTGATGAAATTTAGCTGCTAGCTGTTGGCTATCAATTGATCAGCTGTCGGCTAATAGTATTCAGCTGATAGCTGATATTCAATTTTTGCAAAAGTGTTTGGTAAATTAGCATTGGTTGTTGTTGTTGAGTTGTAAAATTACTTATTAGAGTAATTTACTAATAAACATCATTCTTTAATATATAACAAAGTGTCTCTCTTAATTTAATATTTAATATAGTATATATTATTTATCTCTATGCTTTCGCTAATTAAAAAAATATTTTTCTTAATTTAATATTTAATATATTACATATTATTATCTATATATTTTTGCCAATTAAAAAAATATCCATCTTAATTTAATATTTAATATAGTACATATTTTTCTTAATTTAATATTTAATATATTACATATTTTTTATCCATATGTTTTTGCCAATTAAAAAAGTGCTCATCTTAATTTAATATTTAAGATAGTAGATATTATTAAAAAATTTCTCTTAGTTAGGCTTATCTGAATCAAGAATATGTTCATAATTTAATCTTCCAACAGCCATCCATTAAATGCATCAGCCATAAATTGTAGCTCTTAGATAAATAGCTGTTGGGAGCCATCAACTAACCTTTTTTTTTCTTTTTCCCAAACACTTTCAAATTAGTTGATAGATATCTAACAACCAACCTCTACTCTCCAATAGCCAAACCAAATACCCACGAAGTTAGAGCTCGATATTCAATTTCATTCGGATTCAGATTCGCATAATTATATGTTTGGGTTTGGGTTATCTTATATTTTTATTTCAGATTCAGACTCGAACTCAGATAATAAATATTTTAATTCGATTACCTAAAAATCTGAATTTTTTGAGACGTATAATAAATATTCTAATGAGTTGGACTAATTTCAATACATATGTAACATATATAATAAATTAGGATATGAATAGGATACGTTGGACCTTAAATAACATAAAAAACTAAAGTCCAATCACCTAATTTTATGTTAACACTTAGATATGTTTTTTGTGAAATCATTTTACTCTAATGATTAATTACCTAATTTTTAAATTTGAATAATTCAAATTATCCGAATCCATATTTGAAATTATTTCGAATTTCGAATTTCGAATTTTGGATAATTCACTTTTTGAATTCGAATTCGCATAAAAAAATATAATTTCAAAAAATTTAGATAATAAAAAATTTGAATTATACAAATTTGGATTATCCAAATAGTGAACCCCTAATTATGAATGTCATATGTAGACAACGCGGTATTTTTGATTTTAGGGTATGTGACCGTGGAAAGTGGAAACATACGATCAAGCATGCGTAAACGTGAACTTAACTTGTTGGATAGTTCTAAAAAGGACAAATATTTATTTCGAAGGAAGGTTAAAGACTTGCTGACGGTTTAAAACTCGAACTGTGGGATGCATGACTTCCGCGTGGCAATAGTTTTTGTCGGTATTCCACTTTTTTGATTACGCTGGATACTTTTGACAAAAAAAAATCATAATTTCTTTTGGAAAAATTCCAACATGTTGACAATTTTATATGCTCATTAACGCATCTCGTTTTCATTTTCTACAGTATTTTCTTAACAAGTTGTTTAAATTTTATCAGTAAAATTTTAAATTTAAATAATTTATAACACAATAATATTAATATTTATAAATAAATTTTGCAATTTCTTAAAAACTTACTATTATTCTTCATGAAACTCAGCAACCACCATCCAAGAATATTTCCTCAAATGAGATATTTTATTTGAGATGGACAAATCATCAAATTCAGATGTGCATACAGCCATACACCCTCCAAGCGTTTGCCGGAATAATAAAATCAGATTTATGACCAACAGGAGGTGCCAAAATAATTCGGGTGTCCAACAAATTTATGGCGATTGCTGCATTTCGGCTAGTAGAAAAAGTTGCGTGTCCTTTCGAAAAATTCAGAGTTTTTCCGTACCGAATCAACCCCCAAAATAGCAGGGTTTTAAAAAATATGGTTCGACTGGCGGTTGAGCCGGCTGGATCGCAAATCGACCCTATGAGTGATCTGTTTTTGGTCAATAAACTGTTCTCTGGGCGAATTGCCCTATTTTTTATTAGACCGCCCGGTTCCCAGTCGGACCAGGGATAATTCACCTAGAAAATCTAAAAAATTATTCATTTTATTTTTTATTCGAAATTATCTATTTGTATAGATACTTTATTTAGTATATTTTATAAAAATTAGTATATTTATATGTTATTATTAATTTATTATATAAATTTTTTACCTATATACATATATATAATTCAAAATATTGCAAAAAAATAAAGAAAAATATATCTGGCCCAACTGATAGTTGGGCCGCTTGGGCCGACCGACCTGGAGGTTGGACCAAAATCCGGATAGTTTTTAAAACCCTGCAAATTAGTACTCAGTCTAACAGATTTATCAAGTTAATCCTCAACAAATTTGCGTTTTCAAGACATGTAATCAAACTTACGTAATGCAAACTCAAAATGGAAGTTTGAACTTCCAGAGCTTTAAGCTTAATGTGCCAATCAATCTCCTTTGATTTCAGATTGAGAAAATCAACTACAGATTTACAATCTGCTTCCACCAGAACTATTAGAAAAGAATTGACCTGTTTTATCAACTCCACATCAGCTTCGATGGCCGACAATTCAGCCTCCATGGCTAGAGGAACTTGGGCATGAGCAATATTGTATCCGTAATGGTTTCTAGCAACAGCAACCCATCCAGCGGGCTCAGCTTCTGCCGGATTTGATAGTTCGGATGTGATTAATTATACACTGTTCTTTACATTATTTCTCAAACGTACAGAACAAAACCCCCTTATTTTCGTGAAGCAGGTTACAACAGAAAACTTCTTTTATATTCCAGTCTTCATAATCAAGATTTTATTTTGTACGTGAAATTAACTTAAGGGAATATGGGGTTAGTATGACATTGCTGTAATAGAGTCGTCCTTGGCACGTTTTTGAATTTTGAATTTTGCTTTATGGTTAGATGAGAGTAAATATAATCTAATTTATTTTAGCTAATCAGAAATCTATTTAATAAAAAAAGCCCATTATTTATCGTACTATTTCAAGAATTTTTATTTCCAGGATAAATATAAAATAATTAGCAACAGCCTCAGAACTTATCTTAATCTTATTAGAAATGATAATGCAAAATAAATGACTGACGTCACTCACAAAAATATAAAGCGATAAATAACAAGAAATGCCATGTTCTTGAGTGTGGATTGAGTTCTCGGGTCATAGTAAACAATGATACACATTGCAACTAACAATGATACACATTAATTACTGTTTAATCAATTTTGATTAAGGTGTAAGTTAGCTATCACCTGTTTGATTAATTGTTAGGTAAAATTAGTATAAAAAATTATATTGTAGTCATTGTTCGCTTTCTGTTATCATTGGAAAAACGAAATTCAAGTTGACCGATACATACACAAAATTCGTATGTATGCCAATGCTCATTCTTAATATAACATATTTCAGATTTTTCTACATCGTCTTGCTTCGCACTCTCTGTTTGGTGCGAAATCAACTAGATCAAAGGCTTTTCTTCAAAGGTTTACGAGGCATATATTTTTGGTGTTTTTTTGTTTGGTGCATGTAACATTCCCCAATTAGATGAATGAATTATCCGGAAAACAGCTCCAACACAGATACCCACATTTTAAACCACTGTAGATATTACAAATTACGGAATTCAGATTCAGAAGATTACAAGGTCAATCACATTATAATTAGTGTAAAATAAATAAGATTCTTAATATAAATAAGGTTCTTAACACAAAGAATCACCAGTTTATGATGCGACATCTTGCTATACGTTAGTGTGTACAAACAAACCCTGAAACGAAGTAATTACATATACACGTCAAAACACTACGGGAGGAGAAGCATGAGCAACTGAAAAACAATGACCGAAATGAATCCGAAGCCAAATTCCGCAAAACGAACTTGAAAACGTATCTGGAAAAAACAAACACGATATCGAGACCTTGTCTTAAGTTGCCTCCACAGACAGGATCTCGAGCTCTGCCCACCACAGAGGAGAAAGTCTCGGAATTGCTTGATCAGGAGTGATCCCAATCACTTCCTTCAGCCTGGCTGTAACCTCCTTGATGGTTGGTCTCTGGCCGGGGTCGGGTTGGATGCATTGTTGGATCACTTCACAGATGACATCAAGCTCGTTGTCCTTGAGGGTCTTGATGTTCGGATCGATCATGTAGCTTATGCTCCTCTTGTCTCTGAAGTATTGCTCGGCCTGGATCGAGCGATAAAAGATTTGAGATTGTACTTCGAGAGCGATGGTTCGATATAAAATGCAACACAATGAGATAGATGCTTACCCATTTTTCGATAGGACCTAGCTCGGCCGAGTAAGCGAGCTTCCCAGTGATCATTTCGAGCAATAGGATACCGAAGCTGTAGACATTTGCCTTTGCGTCAGCGGTCAGCTCTGCACATTCGTCGCCTGGAACCTGAGGCTTCGAAGAAGGATCCGCGGGGAAAGTTATCTGCGCAATCTGCAAATGCAACGAGGTTTTTTAAGTTAGCCAAAAGTTCCAACTCTGAAGAAGCATTGTGAGCAATTAGGAAGACGAACCTTTGCGGCGTAATCATCAGTTAAGTAGATGCAATTCGAAGTCAAGTTATAGTGAGCGACTGGTGGGTTCAGTTCATGGTGAATATACTGCAAACAATATGCAATTCCCATGACTATTCTCATTCTTGCAATCCAGTCTAGATTTTCCATTTCCTTAACTGCAAAAGAAAGCAACGTTTATGTTTTATCAGTTTTAGCTAACACTGTGTTACAATTCTAGATCAAATAATTGACAATAGTACCATGTAGATGCTCGAAGAGTGTCCCGTTCGGAGCATATTCAAACACCATCATCCTAGTAAATGGCTCCTCCTCTTTGCAGTAGCCAAGAAGATTGATAAAATTCTTGTGATTGATTCTGGAAAGCGTGTCAATCTGTTTTCTATAGTTCATCTCTGCAGCCTTCGACCATTCCTTAGACGAACTGGCTGTTGTCGATACAACAGCGATCTCCACCCCGCTCGATAACGTACCTTTATACACCATCGAGTGGTCGAAAGCTTCGACTATGTTGCTAAAATCCTCGCACGCAGTTTCCAGCTCTTGTCGATTTAGCTTAGGAACTCCTGCTTCCCAAGTAACCAAATTGGTTAGGCAGATTAAGTACAGAACAAATCACATTGGCATGAGTTTAGTTGTTTAGGAACTTGCCTGTAACAAATGCTTTCTGCAGCTGTCCGCTCAGTCCCATCTTCCACGGACTTATGGTGGTCACGCCTTTTTTTCGGCACACAAAGATCAGGACTGTGAGAATTATGATCAGGATAACTGCGATTGCAATAATTAAGTAGTACACCCATGAAAATCCTCGTCCCGACGAACGGTGTTTGCCGACCGGTTGAACCGGTTGACTTGGCGCATTAGTTGAATTTGATGAAGGAGCAGGCGAGGCCGTTGGAGAGGATTGGTTGGCTGTGTCAGTTGGTATTGCTAGGAAAGATCCACTGCTTAAAGATATCGGACGATCTGAAACCGAGGACGAGCCATCAGCAGCGGGTGCAGCTGCAAGGTTACTTGATGAATCGAGCAACCTTCGGCGTGCAAAGTTGACAACAATCTCCACATTCTTGGAAGCATGTTCATTAAGAGAACCTGCAAGCACGTATATGCTTAAGTGTCAAATATAACACATTCATCAGACTGCGACTAATTGTGTTAAGATTTTTGGTTCCTATGTTACAAATGTTTGAAATGTAAGGTACTTACCAATCAACTTATCGTAGCAGTTTTCTGTGAAGTCTCCATTAGCTGGTAGTCCATCCTTTTCCAACTTAACCCTTGAGAAAACAACATAATAATATCAGACACAAAGGAAAGGTCATTCTTTCCGGTTTGACTCGATCAAACATGGATTGACCGTCTTAATAGGTGTTCAGATAGTTGGTGACTTTAAAAAAAAAAAAATCAGTGGATATTTATCAGGCTCAAACTTTCTACATAAAGTACACTAATTACTTACCTATTCCCAAACTTCCTAATTTTTGTGTCCACACCCTGTGAAGAAGCAGAGGCATCAAATTGGAATTCAGAAAGCAAGTTTAGCCTCTTGATCACTTGTGGGATGTCACCCTCAATTTTGTCGTCAGAAAGCAGCCTAAGTTCAATACAAAATCAATTGTTACATTAAACAGTGCACAAGTGTCGATAGAGAATTGATTTTGTCCCAAATGAAAAAAGGTCGTGAGACCAAAATAAAACCTACTTACAAGGTTTTCAGGGACTGCAACTCTCCTAGCTCTGAAGGAATGTTTCCGCTTAAGTCATTGTCGGTGAGGTCCAGTAGCTCGAGGTTGGTGAGCGCACCTAGCTCTTTTGGGATAGGGCCATAAAAATGGTTCTTAGAAAGTATGCTGATCAAATTCGAAAACAGAAGGAAGGAAAAACCATTAGAATTTCCATAAACAAGATGTTCTATAAGTAAAATGAGATTCACACTACAACAGTATCACTACGATTAATCTTCTTCTAGAGAGTCAAATTAAAATAGCATTATGTAACAACAATGATTATATTTGCTGTTGATGGCTTAAAATATTTATGAGATCCTTACAGAGACTTTAAGTGAACAAATTTTCCGAGCTCAGGTCCCAAGGTTCCTTCCAAAGAAAACCCATTTAAATTTCTGCAAGCATACAACAACACAATTAGCATTTCTAAATCCATTTCTTCCAATTAAAGAAGGGAGTGATCATCTGAGAACTCCCTTACATTTCTTACATAATGGTAGTTATGTCGAAAAAAATTTGTGCAAGTATTGGGATGTCAACATTTTAAACAACATAATAGTTGTGTGTAAATTCGTGAATTTTTTTTTTTGGTTCTACTCATCTACTTACATTGTCTCCACTTTTCCATTGACACATTGAATCCCTAACCAAGAGCAAGGATCACTGTCATCGCTGTTCCAGTTATCTAAAGCACCAAAAGGATCAAAATCCACTCCCGCCCGGAATTCCATCAAATTTAATCCTGCATTGACCCAACAAGAGTAAATTAGTCCTCCACAGGTCATCGCATTGTAATTAAATGTCACGCAACTAAACATTAACGTCAATCCTTGGAATGCAAGTGTGTTAAATTTGGCCAACCTGGTTAATTTTGTCGGTATAGTGGATATTCAGATACAAAACATTTCAACCCGAAAAAAGAACAAAACATAAACGTCAGTGAATTAATTAGTTACCTTCATCGTTTAAAGCCGAAGAACCATGAATTTGAAGGGTGAGAATGAGCGCTAAGAAGCTGAAGAACTGGGATCTAATTGGGTTCCATCTTCCCCCCATTGCTCAACGAAGCAACAACAAATCCGATCAACTGCCCGGACGCTACGCGAATTCGCCAGGTTTCGCCGATTCGAAACCACCACTATTCCCCTCAACACCACCACAACACCACCAATAACACGAACAAACACAAAACTACTACAAAACAATCCTAAATTACAAGAAGCCCTGAAACTAGAAGCCTGGAGAAGATGATGATCATTTCAGGATCCCTCATTTTTATTTATTTTAATATCTCTCACACCCTTCTCTCCAAAATGGACATAACCTGATCTACAAGGTTAGAATCTTCCTCCCAACCTTCAAAAGTTTGTCTTGGAGAGCTGAAACGAATAAAATAAAAACAATGTCACGTCCATTAACCCAAAATATATTTAAAAAAAAAGTAATTGCATTATGGAATACCCTCTGCTGCAAGCAAGCCATAGGACAAAAAAAAATACAGAGAAAAAAGGGTTTTCTTTATTTTTTTTTTATTAGAGGGTGCCTCACCTTCTTTCCTCCTCCTCCTTCTCCTCCCTTCTCTTGTTCTATAGCTGAACAGAATTAATTTTCCAAAGTTCCCTTATTTTTCTCTTTCAGCTATATCCTCTTTAATTTTATAATCCCAGAAAATGTTGGAAATTTATCCCTCCAGGAAAAAAAAGGGATAATGAAGCGAAATGGAGGGAAGGTAGGGTGATAGAGATGATCAAAACTTAAAAGAAAATATATAATAATTATAGAAAAGGCAGCAAAGAAAAAAAAAGGAATTGGGTTGCAATAATTATTCTTATGGGATTCTGTTACTGCCTTATTATCCCTTGAAGGATGATGATCTCAGAGCACCTTCTCCAGGCTTTCTTAATTTTGTCTTTCCTTTAGCTTCCTGGAGGTATGTTTAATTTTTTTATTTTTTCTGGTTTTATTTATTTTTCTCTCTCTCTTTGATCTTTCTATTTTTTCCCTGTCAGCTTCTTTCTCAGAGTTTGTGTTTTCTCTCTCTTTTTTCCTCGCAGTAGAGGGCTTCGCCTCGCCCCCACCAGAGGAGAAAAGTAAGCCTTCCTCTTCTTTTTCCTCCCCAATTTGGCTTCCGGAGTTTGTGGGTTCCATTGTTATATATCCTCTGTTGCGGCAATTTTTTCCACTGAAATGTTTTTGCATGGACGAGTTTCCCTTTTTCTTAGTTGCAAGAGTTTGGTTGGTAGATTATGAACCATATTTGTATTGTTTTAAATTTCAGAGAC
>SOPF01026507.1:0-20801 GCA_012979155.1 Hypericum perforatum | reverse complement strand
GAATAACACAATACAGACCATTGAATAACAACATATAAATAGCAGTTTGACAAACCTTCAGCAGATGAAGAATAGTTTATGATAATTTTGAGATGAAATAGCATCATCGAGCTGATTTTCGAACATGCTCTGATATGTTCGAGTAGTTCACTCTAGTATGTTCGAGTGGTTTACTCTGATATGTTTGAGTAATTTTTTTTTAATATGTTTGAGTGGTTTGCTTTGATATGTTCGAGTGGTTCTCTTTGATATGTTCGAGTAGTTTATTCTAGTATGTTCGAGTGGTTCGCTCCGGTATGTTCAAGTGGTTCGCTCCGATATATTCGAGTAGTTCGCTCTGATATGTTCGAATAGTTCACTCCGGTATGTTCGAGTGGTTGGCTCTGATATGTTCGAGTAGTTTGCTCTGATATGTTCGAGTCGTTCACTCCCATATGTTCGAGTAGTTCGCTCTAGTATGTTCGAATGGTTCACTCTGGTATGTTCGAGTGGTTTAATACGGTATGTTCGAGTAGTTTGCTCTGGTATGTTCGAGTGGTTTACTTCGATATGTTCGAGTAGTTCGCTCTGGTGTTTTCGAGTGGTTCGCTCTAGTATGTTTGAGTAGTTCGCTCCAGTATGTTTGAGTAGTTCACTCCGGTATGTTCGAGTAGTTTGCTCCGGTATGTTCGAGTGATTCACTCCGATATGTTCGAGTGGTTCGCTCTGATATGTTCAAGTGGTTTGTTCCGATATGTTCGAGTGGTTCGCTCTGATATGTATGTAATTATTGTAAACATCAAAGCACATGAAGTTCCAAAGTAAAAAAATAAAGACACAACAATTTTAAAGGTAAAAAAAATAAGAAATCAAATAATTGTTAACATTGCTGGATAGTTTTAAAGAATAATTTTGGTCGAATAATTCCAACATAGCATAGCATTAATTAAGTCGTTATTGAAATCGTTATTTAATAACCCGCATTTTTTATGAATCTAATCTCTCCTAATTTTTCTCTAATAATAAAAGGAGAAAAGGGCACGTGAGGGTTTAATCTTTTACCTTTTTCTGCTTTCTCATAATATTATCAACTCTCTCTCCGTGTGCCTTGGCTTGTCCCCAGCACGGTACATGACTCAAATACACATCCTGCACCAGATCCAAAGCCCTCTGTTAGTGTGCTCAACAGAATTATTACTATTTTTTTAATTTCATTGGTTGAGGAAATTGTATGAATTGTAAAGTCTCTAAATTTGGGATATGTAAATTTATCTCAATGACGACTTTGGGATATACTTATCCTGTTGTATTTACTTTTGAGATTTTTTTAATTTAGTTATAAAAAATAAATTTAAATTGAGATAAATCCTCAAAGAAGTTAATTTGAGTTTGAATTCAAAACACCCTCTTCTATTACGAATACTACTAGGTTTATAACTCTGCTCTTGGCAGATTCAACAGAATACAAGTTTAGAATATTAAGTCAAAAACCTTATGCTTTACAACATTGGCGATAGACTAGGAGTGATTTGTTTATATATAGCAGCAACTCTGTTAATCCAACAGACTTGTACTCTTCCTAATTTAGATGTTCATGCACTCTCCGACTTGACGGTTCCAACACCCGGAAACATTAGCACAAGCGGGAGAGTGCGTGGGCATCAAGTTATGAAGAGCATCACAAGAAATCGTATAGGAATTAATCGTGAGATCTGTACTTGATTAATAACTAACGCTATCTAGATACATCA
This sequence comes from Hypericum perforatum, assembly GCA_012979155.1. Taxonomy (NCBI): domain Eukaryota; kingdom Viridiplantae; phylum Streptophyta; class Magnoliopsida; order Malpighiales; family Hypericaceae; genus Hypericum; species Hypericum perforatum. The sequence continues at coordinate 19,071 of SOPF01026507.1, read as the reverse complement.
TTGTTATACGAGAGGAATGTTTTGAATTTTCAATTTAGATACATCATTGCTCTCTAGATCCATTATCTATCGGTGAATGTTTTCTCTCTAACCTTTTTTTGCGTTCTTAATGTTTCGAGCACTTTTATGCAGCTGTGTGTAAATGCGTCATTCTTTTTATTACCAGAATCACACATGCATTATCTGAAGTTGTGAACTACCCTTTTGATGCTAGAACAATTGTCCGATCTAGTGCGAGTTGTTTTGGAGAGGAGGATGCACTATACTTGTTTGAACTTGGCCCAGTGTCTGATTGATCATTTTGATCTCCGATCTATATGTGCACTCGGTTCTTTTTCGTTTTCTTTGCGTCTCTCCCTTTTTGGCTTTTTTAATATGAGATGAAAGTTGTATCTATTATTATCAAGTAGCGGTGAGGACGTTTCTGGTTCCCTCTGAATATACAAACAAAACATTTTTGTTGGAAATTTATTGGGTACGAAGAGAGGAGCATGTATTGACGGAACTAATGGAATTGGGGAAAACTGGGAAAAGGACATTGAGTTGTAATATGATCGTAATCAGTATGCTGTTGATGGAAATTGATCTTATAGAATTGCAGACCTCGTCCGGATGTGCTAAACAGTCTTCCAGCTCCTAGACAATGAACGTTTTTACCATATTTGTTTTATCTGTTTTATCATTATTAGACAAATTACTCTATCATAAATGATTAAATCAATCAAATCATTTTATCATAAGATGATCTACTCTATCATTAACGTAAACTATCATGCACGTGTCAAATCATTCTATTATAATTACGCAAAATATTTTATCATAATTTAGCGTCATTTTATCTTATTGAGCAAAATTATTTAATTGTCCATGACAGTAGTAGACAAAAATATAACAGCAAATCCGGTTCCGAGCTGATTGGTGGTTTGATTTGTGAAAACAGGATGGTAAGGATAAATCTAAACCATGAGCTCCACTTTAGTCTCTAGAATGTCCCTAACGAAGCACTTGGTCCGGCGTTGACAAGGACGCTTATTCTTTTGAATTAAGATGTTATGCCTTCATAGCATTGTTTTAAAAAACTGTTGGTCGGACCGCGAATTGCACTCAAAGATGGTCTGTTTTTGGTCAATAAACCATTATCTGGGCGAACCGCCAAATTTTCGGTCAAATATGATAGTTTATCTAGAAAATCCAGTCAGACTGGATAGTTCAACCCGATATTTGATATTTTTGTAAAACTTATGAATTATTTACCTATATATCTATCTATATTTCAAAAAATTACTTAAAAATTTAAAGAAAAAAATTTGGCCCAACTAACAGTTAGTCCGTTCAAATCGACTGACCCAAAGGTTGGACCTGATTCTGGATCAACCTCCGGATCGTTTTTTAAAATCCTATTTCACAGAGAGATGTGGTGGGGGGCTTTATAGACAATGGGCCCATCACGAACAAATAAATGCTCAGCCTGGTAGGAGGGGTAGGTGAGACAAGAGGAAAGGAATTTACAGGAATATCCCTTTTCTACTTTGATTTTTTTTCCTTGGTGGAAACCCTTTCCCTTTCATCTTCCAGTCAGCCGAATGCGGTTGGTTTGGTAGTATCGACAAATCCGCCCCAAGCTTCGGTTTTCTAAGTATATAATATATATAGAGAGAGAGAAGAGGGAGAAAATAACGAGACACACATTGGCTTTTAGTTTTACTTGAAGCGACTTCCCTACAACTTCACACCCAAACACGCAGTTACTACTCCGAAGAAGAAGAGATGGATTCGGATTTCGGGATTCCGAGAGAACTGTCCCAGCTCCAGAAGCAGAGATCTCTGTACCAACCGGAGCTCCCTCCCTGCCTCCAGGTTTGGCGGTTATATTTGATCCCTTCTTATTATTTTTGTTGTTCTTGTATTCGAAGTCTGTTTTTAAGGGTAGATCTGAACACCGGGATCGTTGCATGCAATGTTGACGTTGTAGGGTACCACCGTTCGGGTCGAATTCGGAGATGCAACCGTTCCGTCGGACCCCTCCGATGCACACGTCGTAGGCCACTCCTTCCCACATACCTACGGACAGCCCCTCGCTCATTTCCTCCGCGCATCCGCCAACGTCCCCGACGCCCAGATCATCACGGATCACCCTCCCCACAGGTCCCCTATTCGGTTGTTTCTCTCTCTAATTTCCAGATTTGGTGTTTCTGTGGTTGACTTGAATTGTTTTTGTTAACAGGGTTGGCATTGTCTTCTGTGGTAGACAGTCCCCGGGTGGACACAATGTCCTATGGGGTCTCCTTGATGCTCTCAAGGTCCACAACCCTAACAGCACTTTACTCGGGTTTCTTGGTAAGCTTCAATGTGCCTTGTTCTGTCAAGGTTCAGTTGCGTTGCGGCTACACAAAAGGGACACTTTTTTTTGCTTATTGCTACTTCTTGTTAAACACGCAGGTGGCTCTGAAGGTTTATTTGCTCAAAAGACCCTTGAAATCACTAACGAAGTCCTTGCAACATACAAAAATCAAGGTACGCTCTGCTGTACGGTACTTGCTGTTAGAGGCTTTAATTGTTGAATGGAAGACAATATTTGACTGGGTTCTTTTTACGTCTCTAATTGACATAGGTGGTTATGATTTGCTCGGAAGGACTAAAGATCAAATTAGAACAACTGAGCAAGTTAATGCTGCAATGACTGCTTGCAAGGATTTGAAGCTGGATGCCCTTGTCATAATTGGAGGTCTGACCTTTAAAGTTTAGAATTTCAAAAGATAGGGACTTTGTTTGCTATCTCTTTTGTGTATTGATCACTTACCTTAAAGACTGGGTTTTTCCATGAAGGGATCACTTCAAACACGGATGCTGCTCAGCTTGCTGAAACGTTTGCCGAGGCAAATTGCCCAACTAAGGTATGTAAAATTTGTCTGTCCGAACCCTTGGGAGCATTCCTGAACCGTACTATTGCAATTAATTAATATTCTGATTTTGAATTCCTCAGGTGGTTGGAGTCCCTGTTACCTTGAATGGGGATCTCAGAAATCAATTTGTGGAAACTAATGTTGGTTTTGATACCATATGCAAGGTGATTGTCTAATGTTGTTGGCTACTCTGTTTGGTTTGAACTCTCAAGTACCCAAAACTGTTTTTGCATTTGCGATCTCTGTTATCGTTCTTCTATCTTTCACTTTTTCCTTCATTATGCTGTAAATCTAGCATGCTTTTGGTAGAACAATGGAAATTTCAAATTGAGACAGTTTTTCATCTTTTGTTTCCATCATGTGCAGGTCAACTCTCAGCTGATCAGCAATATGTGCACGGATGCGCTCTCTGCGGAGAAGGTAACAATTTTGTGCAGTTACAAGTCAAATGTATTGTATGGTCACTGAGTTCTTGGTAGTTTTAATGATAAACAGTTTGATTATGGGCTGCTTCCTGTTCTCTGTTGGCCAGTGCTTAGTCTGCTCTCTAAGAAATTTAAAGGCAATGAAAGATATATATATATACACACTCACGGTGTTGCTCTCTAGCACTGGTTACTTTATCTAGCCAAATTTTCTGATGTCTCCTCTTTTACAGTATTATTACTTCATCAGGCTAATGGGGCGAAAGGCATCACATGTTGCCTTGGAATGCACTCTACAATCTCATCCAAATATGGTACTTCCATTTTTTTCATAAAATCTCCATTTTTTATATTGTGTGTAATTTGCCCTTTTGTGCCTTCTCTTGCTTCGCTGAAATGCTTGTTGTTTTCTGCAGGTCATTCTTGGTGAGGAGGTTGCTGCATCTAAGCTCACTCTTTTCGACTTGACCCAACAAATATGCGATGCAGTTCAGGCTAGAGCAAAGCAAGGTCCTGTTACATTTGAGTTTCTATTTGTTTCATTACACTCAGTTTGCCTGTGCTCAAAGTTCTAATATCTCCAGACAAGAATCATGGAGTCATTCTACTACCTGAGGGACTGATTGAAAGCATTCCTGAGGTTTATGCTTTACTAAAGGTATCTTATGCACCGGCAGCAAGTTCCTAGTATTCTTATGTTCTTATATTTGTTAGGTTCATTGAACCATGTTTACTGAAATTCTTTTAACTTCCAGGAAATACATGGTCTGCTCCGGCAAGGTGTTGCTTCCGATAAGATTTCTTCTCAACTTTCACCATGGGCATCAGCTTTATTTGAGTTTTTGCCAATCTTCATCAGAAAACAGGTTCCTTTTCCCTATTGGTTTCAAAGATGGGTTTCTATCAAATTGATACCCAGCGACTGATTTTAGTTTGTTGCAGCTGCTTCTTCAACCAGAATCAGATGATTCAGCACAGTTGTCCCAGGTACCAAGTGTTAAACACTTCTGAATTACTAGTGGTTTACTTGGGAACCTAACACCCTGAATCACATTTTTATTTGCTTGCTCCTGTATCCAGATTGAGACAGAGAAACTCTTGGCGCATCTTGTGGAGACAGAAATGACCAAACGCCAAGTATGGTGTCATCGTCTTTCAACTCAGTAGACTGTCATATATATCTACATTTAAATACCTTTTGCTATTTCCCCGTTTGTGTTGTAAATGTGGTCTGAACTGATATCATATGTTTTCAATTGCACATAGCAAACATAAAAAGATGAGATATGCGCCATCATTCAGATGTAGAGAATCAGTTTTTAGTTGCTTGACATATGCTTATGGTCTCAGTAAAATTGTAAAATCTCAAGCTAAGGGTATAACATGCACATCGAACAGAAAATTGGGAAGATGATGTTGAGTGTTGCACCTGGTACCTTCGTTTTTCGTCCTTTTCCTTTATGGATATTTTTCTGATGACTGTGATGCATTGATATTTTGGTCAGAAAGAAGGCACTTACAAAGGGAAGAAATTCAATGCTATCTGCCACTTTTTCGGTTATCAGGCTCGAGGATCTCTGCCATCAAAGTTCGATTGTGACTATGCCTATGTATGTTCTTAAGAAGGGCAATCCTAATCCATCTTTGAATATACGTTATATTCATCTTTAAGAAGGGGCATAACCTTTCTGCAGGTTCTTGGACACATTTGTTACCATATTCTTGCTGCTGGATTGAACGGGTACATGGCGACCGTGACTAACCTGAAACATCCTGTGAAGAAGTGGAAATGTGGTGCTGCTCCAATTACAGTTGGGTGTCTCTTACTCATTATCATTTTGTTCTTGGAAAGACAAGAACCCTCTAAAAGGATATACTAATGGTGAGCAATTCTCCATTTCCTGATGCCATAGGCAATGATGACAGTGAGACGCTGGGCTCAGAGTCCAGGTGCTAGTGCTACTTCGATCGGGAAACCTGCCATCCATCCAGCTACTGTTGATTTGAAAGGAAAAGCATACGAGTAAGTATCTGAATCCGTATTTGCCAAGATGTACATTATTTTGGTCCCCCGTGTCAGAAGGCCGTCAAAGCTGTTTGATGTTATTTTTGCTTTCTTTGGCGGAGTAAACTAAGTGTAGGCAACACTTTTGGGCTGGATGTGATGGCGCAGGTTGTTGAGACAAAATGCGGCAAATTTTCTGATGGATGATCTGTACAGAAACTCCGGACCTCTCCAGTTTGATGGTCCCGGTGCTGATGCTAAAGCTGTGACTCTGTGTGTTGAAGATCAGGATTACATGGGCAGAATTAAAGAACTGCAAGTTTACCTCGACAAGGTTCTCTCTTTTTACTTCCCTCCCTGTTATGCTTGTTATTATTTTTATTATCTGCTTCTTCTATATCATAGATTGATTGCCTTTCGTATGGTGCGTTATGCATGCAGGTGCGAACGATCGTGAAGCCCGGGTGTTCTCAAGAAGTTCTGAAAGCGGCCTTGAGCGTGATGGCTTCCGTGACCGAGGTTCTGTCTGTGATGTCTGCAACTTCGTTCAACACCAGCAAACCCCTTTAAAGCGCATCATCAACTCCTTTTGGTCGTGGCTCGAGAATTCCAAAATGCTTTTCTCTTGAAATAATTGTTATTTTTTCCCAAGTTGGGTCATAAGACTGTAGGAGCAGATGAGTTGTGTCTATGACAATAAACTGGTTTCCTCTTCCTCTATTAACTTTGTAGTAGTGCTGCCTTAACGTCGTTGAGAATTTTTGTTTTGTGGCGAAATATTGGTTTGTGTTGAATCATTTTTTGCCAATTTATGGAATTGGGCCGTTGAGGGTTTCAAGATTATTAACATTATTAGAGAAGTTATTTCGCATAACAATCATATTACTGAAAACAATATAATATATATATTAGGTCACAGTAATCTAATATTAGCAATTTTAGGCCACTTGGACTGGAGAGATTGGCCTTATATTTACATAAGAGTACAAGTAATTGGGCTAAAAATATATATATAGATCGCAGTAATCAAATTCAGATTTAGAATTGTAGGCCACTTGGGCCGGAGAGATTGGGCCTATATATACATACATTATACACTTTGGAGGGAGAGGGGAAACCGCCCGCGAGCAGTTTGAAATTTAAAACATGTTTCCGTTGTCAAACCACTACATAATTCCCCGAATCAGTTATAGAGAGAGAGAGAGACAGAGAGAGAGAGAGGAGAGAGAAAGATGGAAATGGAGAAACGTAGCAGCAGCGACAAAGGTGATGCAGAGGGGAAGTCGGTGATGGAGATGTACGAGAAGCTGGAGAAGGTTGGGGAAGGGACCTACGGAAAGGTCTACAGGGCAAAGGATAGGGCCACGGGCAACATCGTCGCCCTCAAGAAGACAAGGCTCCACGAGGATGACGAAGGTGTCCCATCCACCACCCTCCGCGAGGTCTCCATCCTCCGCATGCTCTCCAGCGACCCCCACATTGTCAGGTGCCCGTGATTGAATTTGAAAATATTGTCTGTTGCTCGGATACTTACGTGATTGAAGTGTTGTATGATAAATTCGGAATGTAGGTTGATGGACGTGAAGCAAGGGGAGAACAAGGAAGGGAAGACGGTGCTGTACCTGGTTTTCGAGTACATGGAAACAGACCTCAAGAAGTTCATCCGTAGCTTCCGTCAATCCGAACAATCCATCCCTCCCACCACCATCAAGGTGGTGTTACTTCCTAACCTTCTTTTTGTTTTCCCGTATATTGATTTCCTTTCTTTATACGTTCGAGGTTTGAATCTGATCTTTACTTGCACAGAGCTTGATGTACCAACTGTGCAAGGGCATCGCTTTCTGCCACAGCCATGGCATCTTACATAGGGACCTCAAACCGCATAACCTTCTTATGGACCGGACAACCATGATGCTCAAGATAGCAGATCTCGGACTTGCTCGAGCTTTCACTCTTCCGATTAAGAAGTACACTCACGAGGTAGTATCCCTGCATTCCTCTCAGAACAACACTTCCATCTCGCTTTCCAATCGTCTTATGCACGATTTGTTCCTGTGGCAGATTCTAACCCTGTGGTACCGAGCACCCGAAGTCCTTTTAGGGGCTACCCATTACTCTACTGCTGTGGACGTATGGTCCATTGGCTGCATTTTCGGTAAAATCTTTTATCTCGTCCCAAATTTTGCGTGTGTGACACTTGATTTAGGCTCATCTTTTTTAGACGTTTCCTGCTCGGTTGGTTGCCATAGTGTTTGTCCTTGTTTATAGCTGAACTGGTAACCAAGCAAGCACTGTTCCCCGGAGACTCAGAACTGCAACAGCTGCTGCATATCTTCAGGCTGTTAGGAACTCCAAATGAGAAAATGTGGCCTGGAGTAAGTAACCTCATGAACTGGCATGAGTATCCCCAATGGAGTACTCCTCAGAGTCTTTCCACTGCCGTTCCTAATTTGGACGACGATGGCATCGACTTGCTCTCGGTAACTTAACCAGCTTACAACCACAGTTGGATGGTTCCTGCTGTTTCTTTTTTTTTTTTTTATAAATCAACAGCTTACTTACACTAGAATCTTTGGTTGCAGCAAATGTTGCGTTATGATCCAGCAAGTCGCATCTCAGCAAAGAAGGCCATGGAGCATCCTTACTTTGATGATTTGGACATGACGGGTCTCTGAAGTGGCTGGGATTCTGCTTTGGTTAGACAAGCAAACAGATTGCTTCCCTCGAGCATGTCTTGTCGTGGATAGTCTTTCTATGCTCTTTGATCCTGAATTAGTAGTCTTTACGGTGGTTTTTATCTTCGATGGTTTTTTGTGCTGCCTACTTAGTCCCATCTAACATTAAGCAATCTGGAATCCCGGTTTGATTTAAGCGTGTTCAAAAATACATACTATCCAGAACTAGAAAATTTGTCCATCTAGCCCCCTTGATGAATTCCATGAATCAAAATTAGCCATATTCTTGAAGTGCTTCCTTACTCTCAATCTAACATTTTATGCCACCAGCCACAGGAAGAAGGTTGACCAAAGAGTGAGTGCTACCGAGGCCAGGGAATAAGCCCAAAGCATTATAACAGAACATTCGGCCTCGCCTGCCCCAAACAGTTGGGTGATAGTTCCTGTGGAAAGAGTCATCGTGTGTCAAAACAAAGTGGTGGTTTTGAAAGATCAATCACAGTGAACTTTGACTTGAGAGCAAACCCGGAGTTACCTATATTCATGGCAGGAGGAACAGCAAACTGAAGCAGAAGAATAAATCGATACAGGGGATCGTGTGGGACAAAACCAAGACGAAGAGCTGTATTCACGATGAGAATGCCGCAAAGCGGTAGAGCAATATAACGGACTGCTATGATTCCAAAAACTATCGATTTTTGCACTTCTGACCCCTGCAAACCTGAACAAGTCCCCAATAAAACTCTGAGATCGGCTTGCTATTTGCAGTTGAATCCCGTCACAGTTTCAGGTGCTACTATATATTATTCAGCTTCAGAATGTACCTTTTAGAAGGTTTCCTCCTAAAATAAGAGTTACTGTTGGGATGGCACCATCTCTGCAGTCACATGGAAATGATAAGTTAACTGTACACAAGATCTCATGCAGCAGTGAACCTTGACAGGTTTCATGATTTTACCCAACCAACATTGCCGAATCTTGTATCACACGCAAAGGAGCTTCGCCACCAATCAATAAATTTCGCAGACCTGGGATGACTCCAATTGTAAATCCAACAACCTGAATCAAGAGATAATTCAATTTATGACCGGATTAGAGGACTGTGTTCAGCAACTTGCATTCCAACGAAATAATACAAGTTAAAAGCAGTACAACTTACAGCTGCAACTGTAGAAGGTGCAAACAACGTTTTCCAGTTAGTACTTCCGAGAAGCACATGAAACTTATGGCTCAATTTTCCTGAAAGTGTCATCTGCAAAGGGCTTCGAGATGTTACTCCCGGAATCTAACAGTTATACAAGACAGGCATTAACAGTAATTAAGATAGTGTTGGCAGTAAGCAACCTCTGGTCTTGCACTAGATCGGGGGCTGGGCAGAGCATATCTGCTTGCATCTTCAGATTGTCTGAGTTCCTCGGAAGGAAGCAACGGTTCCTCACAGCTCTCCAGGTTAGACGTGGAGGTCTTCGTTGAAGATGTGCCACTGTAGAGGCTTTTGGAGTCTTTGGTGTTTCTGCTCGAGGATGCCCTCACAATGTTGTACACGTAAGACCACAGGAAGATGGCTCCGATCTGAAAAAGTTTCCACATACATTAGCGGATAATAATGCTGAGAATGAGGATGTTGCTGTTAAGCGTTCGGATCAAAAGAAAGATTACCATACCGCCATTGACAACGAAATATAGGCCAAACTATACGACTGACAGACTTCCGGAGACCCAAATGGACTCCCTTTTTCTTTACAAACTGCCGGAATCATTATAAGAAACATGTTTCCCAGGTTTCCTGCATTATCCAATGGAATAATTAAGAACTGTATGAGCAAAAGAATGAAATTTTGCAGCACGATTGCTTTAGGAGGAATGAAGGTCATCTTGACTTCGTGTTTACCTGCAGAGCAACAACCGATTACTAAGCCTCGGAGGTGGGAGGGAGGCTTTGTGAATTGGACAAGGAGCCAACCGAGAATGGAACCGATGATAATTGCGAAAAGGATATTGATTGGCATGAACCACCTGGCAGGACAATAAGGAAATGGTAATTTTATATGTTGGGAAGACCGAAGCCAAGATAAGTGAAGTTGAAGGGTTCCACTCACAACTTCTTCACGGCATCGTATGTAATGGTTTGTGCGAGATTGGATGACATGAGCGCTGGATTGAACACATAAAACACAACCTGATTTACAGGCAAATAAGACCACAATATAAAAAAGACTATGCTCGACACCAGCGGTGATGAAGAAAAGGGGATGTTGGGAGCGAGTACATACATTATTGATATGCTTGCGAGCATCTTGTCCGAGTATATTGATTCGCTCTAGTGCGAGGCAAGAGCCGAGGCCGGTAATGAGCAGCACCTTGAGGACAGGAATGGAAGAAGCGATGAAGAGCTCAAGGACTCCCATCTTATGATGATTCAAGGATCTCTTCACACCACTTGTTAGTTATTAGATCCAGCAAGCTAACCTGTAGATTAACTCATTATTGACGCAAAAAGCAAAACGTGAAAAAGGGATCTGACATCATCATCATCATCATCATCGTCCCAAAAAAGATATTATCCAAATTAAAAGGCCATATTATGGCGTACGTGTTTCATGCAATATTCAAGTCAGACCTGGCAAGTTTCTCTCGTTGCAACAACTCTTGAAACCTGTTAGATGCAAGAAAGAAAAATGGAGGAGGAAGAAGAAGAGAAAAAGGAAAACCTGTTGAACGTGTGTTTTGGGGGCCGTGTCAGGTTTGTCGGTTCATCTATTGGTCGGAAGAAGGCAACCTCGTCATGTCCCGGAAACCTCAACTTAACAAAGAAGTCGACCTGAAATTGTTCCAAATTCTTCTTGATGTTTCGTCTCGTCGTGAGAACGGAATGTACATTAGTATTTTATGGGCGGTGAGAGAGAGATAACTATAATTTCAAATTTGGTCAATAAAATAGAATAATCGGTCCAAAGCAACTCCCCTAGTTACGTATGCCATCCGTCCACCTCTTTCTTCACCTTACGGTCAACCGGACACCATCCACTTACGTGCATGTCTAATCTTCGCCATGGCATTAATTGCTCCATCATTTCACGCCCAACCACATCCACGTCTTCATGTCGGAAAATATATCTACCAAGTTATTAATTCAAGTTTCATTCAGAATTAATGTCCGTAAAATTATATACTAATTCGACCAATGTAAATTTTATTCAAAACTTCAAATTGCTGGACCTTCATTGGATCATATAAATCTCATGCGGCGTCAAAAATAATGCCCATTGTGAAAATGCGGCTCGTCCATTAATAATATATCATTAAATACTACAAGTTACAAGAACAAACGACGAGACGATGATCCTAATTATCTTCAACCGCAGAAAAAGGAGAAAATTTTACCCAGACCGGTTCAAGTCAACATGTCAGTACAACTTCATTACAAATACTGGCCAAATTCCGAATTTATAACGTTTCTATAACTGTATTGTTAAGCATCTACGTCATCGTCTTAAGATTTAGACCACCTCTTCTTCACCGGAAAGGCTTCAAAAATCGCAAGGACCTGCACAAGTGACAAAATTGATCAGATCCACCAGCGTCCTAAACAATACAACCACAAGACAGACAAGAAGAGAAGATGACGACCATCATCCATGAAGTGTTTAAGCAATAGGTAGTTACACAAAAGAGCACTATCATCGCACCAGGTCGCCTCTCCAACCGGTCGAGGTAATTGCACCACGGGCTTAACTCATCCCTCGAGCGACAAAGGATAAACCCAAAACAAGGAAAAAAGTGAAACAAATTAACAAAAAGGTGGGAAACTAGTTGTAGGAAATAGAAACAAGAGTTTTAATATCTTACAGCTAAGTTTCACATGCTACAATATGACAATCTCAAGCTTAAAAATCAACCTCCCACAAAATCAAATCCAAAATGGAAACAGTCTTCCAGCTCCTGAGTGGAACTAATTCATATTACTGGAAAAGAGTCGTATTCATCTTCTCAAGCTTCATAATAGTACCATTTGCTTGAGAATTTAGTACAAGTCCCGAGGGCAATTTCAATCGGCCAAATCATACTTGATGGAACCAACATGTTCATTGAGGAAGAGGAAGACAAACGAAACACTTACAGTCATACGACCGAGTATCTGCCTGGCTGAGCCCCACCAGGAAGAGACAATGCCTGGTTTGTGATGTCTTCTAAAGCGCGCTTTAGCTCTGCTTTAGCTCTTTTAACTGACACTTCAGTAGGGCCCTCAATAAACAAATAGAGCTTCCGTTCTCCTGGCCCGGCAATCTTCCCTGGTGGGAAGTACTGCCCTCTGGTGGTAATGGCAGCACCAGTCCAATCCATAATTGGGCCCAAAGTTTCCTTATGTGTGACCTTCCACCGGGCATTCTGAGGAAAATCATTGATTTCCAACTCTGCCTCATAATGTTCGGGCTGCGTCTCGGATTGAATCCTAGCCAGGTTGTGATGTAAGTTGAGGAAAGCTGCCACTGCTTTGGCAGCCCCTTCAGTAGCTAGGCCAGGTTGACCATTGGCTGGTATAGCTGGTGTTCCAGGAGGGACAATGACATTCGGCGAAGGACCGGGTAATCCATTATTAAGAAGCAACTGGGCAGCAGACATGGGAGCTGTTGAAGAAGCGGTGCCTCTGGAAGCTGCAGCAAGGGCCGCAACCTGCTGGGCCAAGCTGGCGTACTGTGAGGTATCGCCGCCTGCCTTTCTTATTCCTTCATCATCATCTTCAGAATCTGATTTATCTTCCTCAAAGCCATATTCTTTAGCTTGCGCCTTCTTTGCCGCATTCCTCTTTTCATTCTCCTCTTCATTAAACTTAAAGCCACTTCCACCATAACCTGTACCATGTGCTTGTTCAAGCCCCATAGTCACTTTTGCCATAAATCTATCTGCCAGTGCTTTAAGATCGTCGGGAACAACTTGCTCAGAGAGCTCCAAGGCCTTTACAAGATCGGGTGCATATCTTGCATCATCCTCAAAGATAAAAGTGATGGCACAGCCTTTTCGGCCAGCTCTGCCAGTTCGACCAACACGGTGAACATAATCTTCATAGTGATTAGGAGCATCAAAGTTGATTACAAGTTCAAGCTCCTTCACATCTAAACCCCTCGCTGCAATACTTGTCGCAATCAACAGGTTGCAAACATTACTCTTGAAATCAGAAATGGTGGACTCCCGGTCTGTCTGATCCTTTGCCCCATGAAGAGAGAGGCATGGATAACCATGCTTGAGAAGATCCCTGAACAAAGCATCACACTTGTCCTGTGATTGCACAAATATCAAGATTTTTCCTTTCTCGTACCACTCACCAAGTAATTCCAGTAGTCTTAAGAACCTTTGACTTTCTGGCCTCACCTCAACCAGCTGAGCAATGTCTCTGTTCACTACACTCCTCCCTCCTACCTGTATTTCAACAGGCTTATTGAGAACTTTGCGGGCCAAAGTTTCAACCTGGCGAGGGAATGTTGCAGAAAAGAGAACAGTTTGACGATCTGGTCTAATATTTTGAACTATTCTTGTAATTTGTGGTTCAAAACCCATATCGAACATCCGATCAGCTTCATCCATGACAAGATACGTCACTCTGTGAAGATTAGTAATTTTCCCCCCGCTTGTACAAAGAATGTCAATCATCCTACCAGGGGTGCACACTACAATCTCAGTTCCCCGCTTCAGATCACTTATCTGTTGAGCAACACCGGAACCTCCGTAAACAGGAACGCATTGGATGCCTAATGCCTTGGTGAACTTCCTAATATCACTGTGTATTTGTTGAACAAGCTCTCTAGTGGGTGCCATTATAAGTCCAATAGGCCCATCGCCAGCTTCAACAGGCGGCTGGTCTTTGATATGTCTTAGCATAGGCAGCACAAATGCAAGAGTTTTCCCGGAGCCTGTTTTTGCAACACCGATGCAGTCTCGGCCACTCATGATGATAGGCAGCGCCTGGGCTTGGATCGTCATTGGCTTCTCATAGCCGAGCTTCTTTATTGTATCTAAGACTTTACTGGTCAGGCCAGTTTGGTGCCAAGTTTTAATTGGCTTCGGGACATCCTTTCCATGTATCTTTAATTCTAACTGTTTCCTATACACAGCAACCTCCTCTGGCGTCATCTTTGAGACCTCCTTCGCCTCGATATAAAAGTTCTTGCGGAAAGGTTGGTAGTCAACCTTGGAGTGGTCAACAATGGAAAGCTTCTCGACCTTTCTCTTTTTCACCCGCTTCATGAACTCTTCATCATCCTCATCTTCTAACGGATCCTCGGCGGTATCCTGCTCACCGTAATCTGAATCAGAATCTTCGCCAGGAATGATCCTTCCCAAATTTTTGGCGGAGCCTTTCTTCAACGTAGCGTCATTCACCCTCTCACCCTTTTTGTGGTCAACTACGGTCTCCTCAGCACTTCGAGTGGCAACAGAACTGTTGAGTTTGTCAACTTCCGGCAAGACCATGGAGTTCATGAATGCATCCAAGGGATCAATATCTTCATCTACATCGACACCAATGGCCCCATTCTCAACCACCATTGAATCTCCATCTGGTCCCTGAGGCTGTGGACTGTCGTCCGCATCCATGTTTGTGTCTGGCTTACCAGCGTCTTCATCGTCGGATTCTCCATCAAGGGTCCAGGCCTTACTGGCCTTGGGTTCCTGGGCAGTGGAGGGTTCCGGGACCTTGGGGTCGGAGTGTTCCTTGTTCCTCCTCAGCTGCTGCCACTCCTGAACCCGTTTTCTCCTCTTATCCATCTCCTCGTCCAGTTTCTTCTGCTCGTCCTCCAACTCCTCTTCCCTAGTCTTCTTCTCCGGCTCACTCTTCTGGGGGCTTCCTTCACCGTCACTCCGCTGAACCCTATTCTCCTTGGGATCGACCTCTTCGCCCTTCCTTCTGGCGCGCTTCTTATCCCGATCCACCCTAGACTCATCACCGCTACTCTCCTCATCGCGGCGGCGGCGGTGGCGTTTATCCTTGTCCCTGGACTTCCTATCCCGCTTGCGTTCCTCACGGTGACGGTCGGGGTCTCGTTCTTTATCCTTGTCCCTCTCGCGATCTCTATGGCGCTTCCGTTCCCGATCCCCGGAGGAACGCCTCTCGTCAGAGTGAGGACGGTGGTGAGTCCGCTTGGAATCCCTCTCGGAACCGTCCCTCCGTGATTTGAGCTTCCCGTCCTCCATCCACTTCGATCTTAATTGCAAGGATTTGGTCAGTTCAATTCCCAAATTTGTCAATTGAAGAAACCCTAATCACGCGGGAAATTTTCTTTTATTCTTTCCTTTTCTTTACTAAAAAAAACTCCCCTCTCTCTCTATATATCTTCCCCGTTGGCCCGTTGAGAGAAAATTGGGCCGTCTCTTAATGGGCCGAACACATTGGTCGAGGGCCCATATTTATGTCCCTCTTTCCCCGGCCAGTGGCTGCTGCTAAGTCGGAGGGAGAGAAATTAGAGAATGGAAGAGGAGACCACCCAAGACGACGCCCATCCGAGTGGTGGACCCCTCAACACCAACTCCAACTCCCCTGTCTGGACCAACGTTGAGGTAACCCATTTTTTCTTTTCTTTTGTTAAAGATTGCTCCTTTTACATTACAATTAATTAATAGCAGTATCCTAATATATGCTTAAACTGTAATTTGGTTCTGTGGTTGTGCCTTTTGTGTTGTGTTGTGTGTTTGGGTTGCAGATGGGGGTGGACGAGGACGGTACTCCGGAGGAGCAAGCCGCCTTCATCGACCACCTCCAGGACTTCCATCGCCAACATTCCTTGGATTTCAAGCCCCTTAAGTTCTATGGGGAGCCCTTGAACTGTCTTAAGTCTGCCTCTTTGCTCCCATCCTTTTTGCCTTTATCATCCAACCATTTGTCACATCTCTGCTTTTTTAACCCTTTGTTTGTATGTTCCTCACCGGATTTAGGCTATGGAGAGCTGTTATCAAGTTGGGTGGTTATGATGTGGTAAGTGTTCTGCATTTGCACATGTCGTCGAACCTGGCTGCTGACATCAATGTTCCACTCTTTTGTTAGTGAATGGCTTGTCGTGTCTCGCCACTGTAGATATTCTGTTTTCTCCAGCCACATTGCAGTTCCCTGATATTTTCTCTCTTCTCGTACAACGTAATGTCATTTGTTATACCCTCCGTGCTCTGCAGGTGACTACAGCCAAGCTGTGGCGTCAAGTAGGAGAGTCTTTTCACCCACCAAAGTAAGGGAAAATGACACCTTGCCCTTTCCATTGTCTTACCAACTCTTTCTAATGTGCTTGTCGAATTGATCAACACCCTCACACACTCTCTTTCCCTCTCCCTCTTTCTCTCTCGCAGGACATGTACATCAATCTCCTGGACATTCCGAAATTTCTATGAAAGGGTGATGCCTTTTTACATTACACGTGATAATTATATTGCTTAAAATTGTAGCAAATGCTGTCTCTCATTCATTTTTCTTTTATCCAATAGTCACATAGTATGTCATGTTGTACTTTTGCACGGTACAGATGAAATTGATGCATTCTGTTTGCCTTAAAATTTCCTACCTCTTGAGTAAAAAGAATTATATGTGTGCCAGTCAATTCTAATGTGTGCATATGCTACGTCTTTGAGGCTCCTGGTTTTTTGTTGTAGTCACTTTTGGAGTATGAAAAACATAAAACTCAGAGTGGTGAGCTTCAGCTTCATTCTTCTCCCCCTTACCAGTTGACAACCATTGAAAAGGAGGTACAGTTCCAGATCTCCGTTTATAGTCAAATTTACTCCTTTGGAAGCATGCCAATTCACTCCTGTGGCTACCAGGCACCAGGATCTGGTCGGGCTAGAAGGGATGCTGCAGCTCGTGCCATGCAAGGTTGGCATGCACAACGTGGTGAGGTAAGTGAGAGTACGACCGTGATTTGTTCCAAATGCTGATTGCTTTGACAGTTGCAAATCGGTATAGCAGAATAATCCTGAACTTTTTCTTTATTTTAATGGACTGGTCAAGAACCTGCACTCTGCACCGAGACGTGAGAAACCTCTTAAAAGTATTGGTAGGCCCTCGTATCTGTGACATCTTGAACTTGTGTGATGCAGGGACACTTTGTGTTCTTCTTTTTTACTTCCTCTCTTTCCTACTAGGTTTGCATAAACCAAGGACGCCAAAGGGAAATTCAAGGAAACTCCTGCACGCTGATGCAAATGAAAGGTTAAGGATGTCACATCTACTTGATTGGTTAATTACATCTTCCCGAGCAGCTTCCTTGTGTGCCATAATGAAATTTTATTAACCAAACCTAAATGGTTTGTCCTTCTCTTTTTCTCTCTCTCATAGACTTGATATTGAAATTGTCGACATTGGACCGCCTGCTGATTGGGTGAAGATCAGTGTGCGAGAAACTGTAAGTTTCTGCTTGTTCTTTGCTTAATACGCAATCCACCTCCAGACAGGAAATCCAGTTGGTGAATTTTCATTTTTGTGCAGAAAGATTGCTATGAGGTGCATGCTCTTGTCCCTGGACTATTACGTGAAGAGGTAAGCACTCGCTTTTCTCTTGGGTTTCTCATCAGTTCTTGCAAGTTACAATCACATCATTAGATTGGATCATCATGTTGCGAGGGAGACTAATGGAGATATGCGTGTCTTGTATGCCAATAACATCATATCGCAGCCAACTCTTGATCTTTTGTGTGGTGTATTCAGGTTCGGGTGCAGTCAGATCCGGCAGGACGTGTGGTTATAACAGGCCAGCCGCAACACGTTGACAACCCTTGGGGAATCACCCCATTTAAGAAGGTGGTTGTTTACATTTAAAAGCCAGTTTCCGTTGTTGGAGGTGTAAGCTCTGCATTGTTGTAATTTCAATGTTTGATTAACGAAGGCTGCCTTTCAGGTTGTTACCTTACCTTGGAAAATAGATCATCTGCATACATCAGCCGTGGTGAGTCTTCACGGCCGCCTCTATGTTCGCATTCCATTCGAACAGGGGATGATTAATGAAGCATAAATTGTCCTTGAACAAGCAAGAGAATGTGGATGGGAAAAGCACCTCCTAGGTAGGTGTTAACATCTGTTGTGTAATAGTTCGTTAGATGTAATGCTAACCATAAAAGATGTAGATGTGACTACTACTAGTAGATTCTTTGTATGATGAACACAATCTAGTTTGTTCCTTCCTTGGAAAAATGCAGCATTCGACTTCGATTTCGGTTTAGACAGCCAACTCACTCTGTGTACATACATTTAGTAGTAGCTTAATCATGTCTCGTCTCGTCAGCCCCATTGCAGCTCGTCTTGTAACAAAACTAAGGCAGGAGACACCGAGTGGGGACATATATTAACAAGGAATTCATCTACATTCATTCAGTAAAAACTATAACTTAAAATTTGTAAGAAAAAAAAACACATTACAAATGGTCCAGACAAGACGGTGAGGAAAACATTGAAATTGGACCATTTGAGAAAAGCTCCGTTGCCCCCCAAACACCGTAAACTAACACCAAAGACCCACATGTCCTGTGACGGATCGCAGCCTGTCACAAGACCCCCAAAACCTCTCATTTCCAAGCCGCAATCTACTCTCCGTCTTCGGTTATCTGCTGCCTGCTAGCACCCTATTTTTGACACGTCTCTGCTGGACCGATTGTACTTCATATGGCTTCTCACCAGGTGCCCTGCTGAGATGGCAGACATCAATGACAATTCCCCTGCCAACACAGCACCGGCCACTATGGTCGCCAGCAGCCTCGCGTTTGATCCCGGGAGCTCTTTGCTCGATCCCTTAACACCAAGCAGATTCAGGCACGCAGACTGCGAAGCAAGTTGCGTACCGCCTCCCACTGTCCCCACCTGATATAATCATCGTTGCATAATCGCTAGATTAAAATCGACCGTGCAAAATGACAACCATGGATCTTAATCGACTTAAAAGTGGAATTACCTCGATGGAAGGCATGGTGACGGAGATGTGAAGATCCTTGCCGCCGTTGACGGCTTCCATCATGGTGATGCAGTGAGAACTCTCAACATTCTGAGCCGGATCTTGACCAGTGGCAATGAACACTGCAGACACAATGTTGCTCGC